>VXBJ01004579.1:246451-274009 GCA_013400055.1 Nycticryphes semicollaris | reverse complement strand
GGTAAGAGGGGTAGTAACGCGGCCGGGGCTGGGGAGGCCAGTAATGAGGGCGCCGGGAGCGGGGACTGCGGTGGAAGTTGTTAGCGCAGTTATAATTAGCTCGGCCGGGGTCTCTGGTAAGCTGGGGAGGAGGAAGGGGGAGGAGTGTAACTTTTCGCAGCTCGGGAAGCCCAAGGTTGTCTCTGGTTACTGCTGCGGGGGTGGGGGGAAGCGGGCGGCCGCCTGCAGGAAGCACCAGTCAGTCTCCTTCCACAAAGGCCAAATGGTGGCAGGATCCCTCGGGCTCTACTCGGACCTGTGCGCTCGGCGGGGTGGCCTTTCGCCCTGTCGCAGCTATTTCATTCTGGCACCCGTGTTTGCTGCCTCTCGATAGCTGCGACTTGTGTATGTGCTGCCGTTACTTTTTTGTTTTGTTTTGTTTAATAGGAGGTTTTGTTTGTCTCAATAAACGTTCCTCTGAACTACGAGTAGGTGGATGAGAGTGGACCAGAGCTTGGTCTCTGCTATGTGTATCATAAATTCATCTCATTAGTAGATGCAATTAATAATTTCTGCCCTAGATAGGCCTGGAATTTTTCAAACTATGTTGGAACTGTTCATGTCCAAAAACGTAGGTAGGAGCCCTGGGCAGTAATTTTCTACTCTGTTTTTGATTCAGCTAAGATTCTTGAGTTGAGGCAGTTGATAGCACTACAGAAAATACCGTGAACGTTGAAGTTAATGCTATAATCTCAAATTTCTAAAGCAACCCGTAAACAGGTACTAGGAAACTGCAAGGCAAGACAGTGAAAGAAAATGAAAGAAAAAAATAATTTGCTGCACATATAATTCATAGTAATTTACAGCTACCATATGTCTTCTATTTATTTTTTTTATCAGATTGTAAAAGCTAAACCTAGTAACTTTACCTCTGTATTTCTCCCTGACAATTGTCACAGTGTGAAATCAAATAGGGGAAAAATCATAACCTCAACAGTTAATTTTGCAGGAGTTCTTTACATAATAAAGGAATTAAAGTTGATAACTTTTTGGACTTCAGCTCCTTCTAGCAAAAAGTTGGGCTTCTAAAATACAATTAAGGGTAGTAATTTTTTTATCAAATACTTTTAGATTCTTTAACATGCTGAAGTCTAAAATTTTTCAACATTCTAGTACTCTTGTTAGCTTTTTGTAGGATTCTTTAATGCTAAAAAGACTTAACATTTGAAGTATTTGTTCTTGTATGTTCATCTTGTAGAAAAATGCGGTGAATGTACACCTTCTTCTGACCTAAAAAGTACGCTTTAATCATTTTTAATAGTGACCTTCTGAAGTCCTATTTCAAAGCAAATAGGTTATGAATCTTCAGGGTTTGGGTGTTTGCTTATTTTTCTATTTACAAATAGCATGGATCTCTTTATGATAGGAAAGAAGTCAGTTTCTAGCGGGAGGAGGGAGATCTTAATGTATTTGTTGCTGTGGGTTAGATTTAGTGTTCTTGCGTCACAGGCATTTTACTGCATCATTACAGTTACATTCTGTAAACGGAAGGAGCCTTTTGCTAGCATCGGGCTGTGAGTTGCTGTGTAAGAAGAACTGTATTCCTTTAGTTGTCCGTCTGTCTAAATGTAAGGCTGCCTTTCACTATGTATTAAGATTTTTAAAAAAACTGGAGTATGGACTTTTGATCATGAAGGGCTGTATTTGTCTGGATAGATACTGATCCTTGCTCTTACGGTAAAGTAACTGGTTTGCTGTAGCTGGGTGGCAGGTGTCTCTGTGTGTTTGTATGTATCTTGTACATGCAAGCATGTTAAATACAATCCAGACAGTAAGCTGTTAGCCTGTATAAGGACTTTCATTCTTGGAATTAAAAAAGCTTTGATTCTTCAGGTGGAGTTGAGACCTCCAAAGCATGAATCATGCAGTTCCCTCCACATCTCCTAGCCTATTCCATAGTTTATTGTCACTTCAGCCTTTTCACATTTCACAGAGTTTCCAGTGCCTGGAATCATCTAATCCATGATTTGATGCGTGTGGTCTCTAGCCAAACTGCAGATGTTGCGTTATCAGGGTTTTGATGAAAATGATGAATATGATATGCAATCATGGGACATTGTGCTAGCTGTCTTCTCACATTGATTTTGTCTATGCTGAAAACAAGGAAAGTTTGGGAATTTAATAAAAATCTAACTCCCATTACAGCGTGTTAGGGGATAATTCTGAAATGTGCTTCTTTACAGTTCATGGTATTGTCTGTCCTGAGACATGATATCTGAGATGATTACCACTGCAAATTGGTGTTCAGTAACCTGAGGAAGTATCAATGCAAGTTCTTATCCTAAAGCCTAACGCTTAGAGGATCATCATTCTATTCTGTAGTATTCATTTATGAAAGACAGTTTCCATGTTTTATGTGTTCACAGGTGAAACTATTAGGCCCTCTTATTTCAGGGTGTTCATGAACTTTAATTGTTATTCATTTTGTCTGTTTTAGTAGGATTCAGCACGAATCAATTAAAATGTATTGAATTGTGTGCTTCTGGTTTAAAAAAATTCTCATAGTAATGAAATGCTCTGTTTTTTTTTTTTTTTTTGCCTTGTTTTTCCCCCTTAAGTCATATCATCCTACCTCGGTGGATGGCTTGGCCTCTTGAATAGTTCAAGACTCTTGGATGACCACACTTTATGCAAAATCCAGAATCTTCCTGCCTGAACTCCTTTCTGTTTTCTAAGGGTAACTACTTGTATGCTTTTATGAAACCATGTCTTATGTGCATATGCTTGTTCTGATAGTCAGCTGTAGATGTCATTTTTGTGGGTTTGTTGTAAAATAATTTCTAGGAAAGGGGCACATAATATTAAGTGCTTTAGGCTTTTATTGAGTAGTATAAACTGTTTGGTTTAAATAAGTTTAAATATTCTGAATTTGCATTACTTCCCCCCCCTTTCTAACAAGGAAGTACTGTAATGTAACAAAGAATTTAATTTTGCCATAAGATCACATTTATTGGAAACTGTTAATGAAGGCCCCAGTCTTATAGTGAGGTCCGCAGTTCAGCTGCTGAAATTGTTACAGACTTGTTTTGTGAGAAGACACTTTGGATGCTGAAGAGAAGTTGTTATGTGTTTAAAGAAAATTTAAAGTGACTTCTGCTTTGGTCATTGAAAATTGTTTATCTAAATATCCCATACAGAGGACTAGAGTAAATGTGTGGTCCTCTATCAGAAAGAGCGCTGCTTTTTCTTCTTGGTTACTTTTATTGTTAACGGTTTTTCTGTTAAAAGTATGGATATGCTGATTTGATATAGTTAAATAAGCTATAATTCTTATTATTAATGGATCTTTGTCAATGACCATAACCCTAAACGTAGTTGTGTAGATCCAGTATCTCTGTATTTGAAGTAAATAGATACTCTGAAGAAAACAATTTGAGAGCTGTTGAATTGAACAGAACAAGCTGTGAAGAGGTATATCATCACATTTGCAGTTCTAATGATCATTTGTCTCTCCAGTGAGATACTTTTGTGGAACCCAGTGGTTTGGTTCTTGTTGTTTGTATTCCTTTATGTTCTCATTTAATTACAGTTTAGTTTTACTCTGGGAGTTTCTAGATTTAGTAACTCTTGATCATGTGTTAGCTTTTGCTAACTACTATTGAACTGTAGTTTAAAAGATTACAGGCCTTTCTTCTGTTAAAAATCCACCCCAAATTCCTGACAAATAATCTGCTAAACCCTACACCTGTGAGCTTTATTTGTAAATGTGGAACTAAATACACAAGCGTAGAGGGCTAGAGTAAGAAGAGTGACATTGGTTTAGTTTGTTTCAAGGATGGAAGCTTTTCTCTACCTAACACTGGTACTGCCTCAGCAGCTTTCTGTATTAGCCTCTAGTGATAGGTATCTGCTGCTGAGACTGTGGTTCATTTACTGTTGTGAACAGCCCAGATCCACTCGTTTCAGCTTCTGGAGGGTACACATCCTAATAGAGTAGTTTCTTCTGCAGAGTGAAATGTCGTGCTCTGAAGTTTAGCTGTGGTAGCTTGTAAAGCAAAGCACTTATGAATGCTTTATGAAATAAAACGGGAGTAAGGAATTTAGGAAGATGTCCTTTATGTGCAGGAATATTCCAGATCCCATTAGACGTAACATAAACGGATTGGGAGGGGTGGAGGTTCAAACTAACTTTTAAATCAAAGTAAAATTTACTCCTGAGTGCTTTGTAAAGAACATTGCAGCTCCTAAAATATTAGTGTATCATACATATTTATTCTCTGCTTCCACAAATAGTGATGTGACAGTGTGAAGGTTATGATTTACAGGCTAATTCTGTGCCTAGACTTAGTCTTCCTCTTATTCCTTCCCTCTACTTAATGAGTACTATTCAGCCTACTCTTATTTTCAAAATGCAGGAAAGGGTATTAGGCACATCCATGGGTGTGGGGGTTTTTCTGTGTGGTTTTGTTTAGAGGCTTGTGTCTGTTTTGGTTTCTTGGTTTTGTGTTTTGGTTTGGTTAAGTCTGAACAGTAGCATATCTTGGTTCTGTGTTTCAGTTGCTTGAGTAGTAACAGACTTCAGTGTATTATAGGTCGGGATTTGGTGACCAAAACGTTGACATTAATTATCCTTTCTTTGTGCAGCAATTTTCAGGTTGTTTCTAACTCGTGTGAAGAGAAGTTGTCCCACAGGAGTTTAGGTATGGGCGTAAGCTGGTCAGACTGCACTCCTCCCTGTATGCTCACTTTTAGCCACTTGTGCCTTCTCCAGCAGTTACTCATCTTGGCTAAACTGGGGCAGGGCTGGGGAGGGGTGGGGAGGCAGTGGACTTAAATACACGTTTTTAAAGTGTCTGCAGGTCCAAATTAGTTCTTACTTCAGTGTTTTCTAAGGCTTTTTTAATCCTTCTTCCTTCACTTCCTCTTGGTTTTTGCTAACAGCCAAGCAGTGATACTGTGGGAATCTCCAACACTTGCTGAGGACACCAGATCAGAGGCACTGTTCTGTGTAGTCTGACAGCTTACTGGGTTACGTAAATCGTGTTTAAGTGATCAGTGTTAAGTCCAGATGGGAGGAAAGGATTTATAGTGTCTGTTAACTGTACCTTCAGCCTTACCTTTTTCTTGTGCAGCTTCTTATACGTGGAATATTAGTCAAGAGGCAGTCTACTACTTAATTAAAACTATTAATGAAGTTGTGCTGCCTAAGCTAAAATGTGTGTTGGGTGGGTGAAAGGCAAACATTAAAAATAGTGCGCAGCATACGTCGAGTAATTCTGGGATATAACCATGACGATAGGAAGGCTTGTCTTCTTCACACTTCCTGCAGGTAGACGTGTGCTTGTGAATCATTTGTCCGTGGAAGAGAGGGGAGAGCAGAAAATCAGGTTATCGACGTGCTTCAGTCAGTCACTAACACAAGTTTACAATCCAAAGAGACTTCTGGTTTTGCTGTTACATGCTTTCTACAGTTACTAGCCAAAGGAGGTTTTGAAAGGGAATTGCCCAAATTACAATAGCAAGGAGTCTCTAATTTTGATTTTAATACTTAACTTGTGTTACTGAAAACTAGACGGGCAGCTTTCACTTATTAGGTGCTTACACCAATTAAAATCTGGTATTTCTGTCCCGTGAGAGGAAGTAATCTATCTCTTTGAAACAGTCCTAGGCTGAAACATGCGACACTGTAGCAGTATCAAAAGGGTCAGGCAAGTCTGAGTTTAATAATATCCTAAAAAGAAAAGCCAGAAGGGGCTGCTACCCATGAACTGATTTTGACCTGCATAGTGCAAGCCCAGTACTTTATTGATGATCTTGGTATTTAAACATATTCTTTAATGGATAACTTCAGTGAATAACTCTTGTGTAGTAGACCATAGTGCTCGTTTTGTGCATGAAAAGACAATACTAACTGTGGCAGTCGTGTTTTATCTACTGGAGTTTTTTGAAGCTTTTCCCTAGTGAAAATTAAAGCTCTGTGTGGTTCTGCGCTCTAATTATTGTTTAACTTGCTCTTAAAATCTTTTTCAGAAGGTGAGGCAGAGGAAATTAAGACATAGTTTGCCCAGATAGTAGTTGAGGGTTTTCACGTGCTGTGTTCTTCTTTGTGACTGTTTCCAGCTGTACTTCCTAGCCATGTGTCAGTGGCAGCTGCACTGCGCTGTCAGACCCTGTGACAGATGGAGCTGTGTTTTTCCTCTGAAATGGTGTCCACAACATACCGCAATGTGAATTTTTCTTGGTAGCCTGGTGTGTTTCTTCTGAGTAGCTACATGCTCCGACCAGGCCTGTTTGTTTGGTGTTCTGCCTGGATTCACCAGCCAGGGAAGTGCCTCTACTGTCTGATTCTTTTCAAACTCCAGTACGGTGTAGGATTACAGTGCATGGATGCTTCTTCCTGTCTTAGCAGGGAGGAGTTTCTATGAAATGTCCTCCATGGAACTGGAAGGAACTGAGGAACGTGCTGTCAGGGGCAGAATTCCTATGTACAGACTCCTTTGTAGTCCGGTGACATGGATGGAGAGTTTGGCACTCCTACATACTGAGTTCACTTTGTTTCTTTTTCTCTACATCCGCAAAATATTTTTAATTAAAAAAGCATTCTGCCATAAATGGCCTGTGGCTCAGTGTGCATTACTATAATGAGAGAAGATGAGAAAAAGCCAAGAAAAAAATTACTGTGTTGTGGTGTTCCTCATTGCTCTTGGTTTTTTTCATGACAAAAGACTCTAAAATAAAGCATCTGAACTTAAAAAAAAGAAAAGAAAAAGTCGGTGGTTGAACTTTTTTCTTAAAGTTCAAGAGAAGGATGATTTCCAGCTTGCCTCTTTCATTATTGAGCAGCTGTGTGTAGACCTCACATTTGAAGTTGGCATAAATTTTGATTTTTGTTCAGTTTATTTGCCTATGAATTAGAGAGCTATCAGATTGTCATGTTCCAAAATCCTGTTATTTGATCCAATTTTTTTGAGATCTGGGTAGGTTCCTGGAATTGGGCTGGAGTAAGGAGAGAGCTTTTTCTAGACGCTCCTTGTGTTTTAGTGTGTCCAACTTGCGCTTCTTTGAACTGACAGTAATACAGGATTGTCTGGGCATGGTAGTGTGGATTTCTGTGTGGACTTCTGTTTGTTTCCCTTAGTACCAAAATCTGAAGTGTAGGGAGCACTGCATAATTAAATAGCGTGATGAACATCTTACACTGCAAATAAATTCTATCAAAAGAGAGAATTTCACCGGCTTCTGAGTTTTGGGTTTGGGCTGTGTGTGTTAATACTCAGTGCTACAAAAGGACAAATTACTTAGAAAATGTGAAGCACTTTGTTAAAGATAAGACTCCTGTCAGAAATTCTTATGCTGGAAAGTAAAGGAAATAAAATGTAGATTAGCTGGTAACAAAGGGGCTTTGTATCTTTTGTAGGTCAGCAGCTGAGTGTGTTTGACAAGAAGTTAAATTTAATGTCTCCTGTAGCAACCATGACACTAGTAATTTTTAAATCTACTGTACCAGTGGAACTCGGGTTTTCATTAGCCTTTTCCAAATTTTTATGTAACCTCTGAAGTCTTACGGATCCCTGCAATTGAGCAAAATTCCTGCGAAACAGGCAGAATTTTTAAAGCACAAGATATAGGAGTATGTTTGTATATTTAAAAAAAATTTTTGACATCTGTAGGGTGAGGAGTCTGTTAAGTAGAAACACTTAAAGTTGGAGCAAATAATGTTCCTTGAACTTCATTTTTATAGTTCAGTGTGCTGTCATGTTCAGGCTTCGTTACGTATTTCTGGAGTCCTCTGGGACAAACTTTATGAAGGAATTTTGAGGAATGAAAAGGAGAGTGTCTGCCTATATGAGCATGAAATATTTAGTCTAATTAGACTACTGTATTAATTTAAAAATGAAATATCTTTTAAGTTGTTCTTCTGATATTATGTATCCTCACATATGGTAGTTTGCTTGCTTTTTAAGCTTGCTTACAGAATTTAAATACTACCTCACTTTTGGGATGCTAGAAATTCATACTATTTATATATAATTTTGGTCTATTTCAGTTAGTGGAGAGAAAAAAGCAAACTCATGTGGAGGGTATGGGAAGGATGGTGCATAGTGTACAAATAGCTACTTTGATGTATATATTTATTCTTAATGGTATGGGGTAATGTCTTAGCTGGTACATGACATTTAAATGCTACTTAAAAGGGCCAGTTAATAATTCTCTTGTGAGTTTTCTATGATTTGCGGGCAATAATTGTCTTCATGATCTGTTATGAGGTGATATATTTATCTTCATGCCTGACATATAGACACACCCACTGCCCCCCAAAATACCTATTATATTAGATGCCTGAATTTTGTATCCAGATTTCTGCTGATTTTGTTTGCAATGGAGCGCTCAGAACTGTCGGGTCCTGTTTGCTGTAAGCGGGGTGCTGGAATTAGGGGAGTGATACGTGGTCAGTGTGGGAAGATCACCCTGGTGAATAAGCACCTTATGTTTTTTAAAGAGATTCGGCTGGTGCTGGGGCAGTTTAGCAGAAAACTTTGGAGTAGAACAGACTTCAAAAGTTTTAAAAATTGCAGCACTGGTAAAATTACAAGTAACTACAGGGAGGTTTTGTTGTTTGGTTTTTTGTTTTGTTTTTTTTAAATGGTGAACATGTTAGTAAACTGAACTACAGGCCAAACTGTACTACCTGTTACATAAAAATGCATTCTTATGCCAAATTTTATTTCATCCAGGTATGCCCCTAAAAGAACAAGTGGGTATGATTGTAAACTTAAAGTCCTTTACAGACTGTCTGTGTTACTCCTGTGTGTCTTACTGAGAATTATGCACTGCTGCCTGACTTTCTGTTCCTCCAGAGGAGCTGAGTTCTCCAACAGCCTTGTCTAGGCAGATGGGTGTAGCCACGGAGCCCTGCAGTGCTTCCTGCAAATCTGGAGAAATCCCAAAAGTAAAAGAGGCTTTATCGTGCTGCCATCTCCTTGTCCCCAAAAGTCCAGCAACAGGCTGGCAGCTGCTGCAATCAGCTGAGCTGTTGCTGGCAGTATCCAGCACTCACATGAAAAGGAAGCTGGGAGGCCCTCTGCAGCATGAGGGGTCTAGATCACTCTGTATGAAGGATCTGCCCTTAATCTGTCACTGGGTGTCTAATTTATGATTGCTTAATTTATTTATTTTAATTGTTTGGGAATGATGTGTCCGTATTCCATGGACACCTCAAGATATGTGTAATTAAGGTTTTACCACTGCTTCCTCTGCATGGTATACTCCTTTTCAGTGTTTATACAAGTGATTGCATACTGCTTGTGGGCCCTAGTAAAACACTTAGTATTTTGAATGGTAATTGCGAAGCATGTATTTGTTTGGATCACATGTGTTTTAGGTGTGCATGCATAGGGGTTTTTTTGTACCAACCAAAGTGTTCTAGAGGTACCGTATTTCAATGCAACAGCAAACAAAACCGACTGAAAGCAACTAAATGAAACTGAATTTAGTTATTTACCAAAAATGGTCACTTTTAAAATGCCACTCGAAAGCCTCCTGCTGGATGTCCTTAGTGTTAAGTCAGTAGCAGGTTGTGAACCAGCAGTCATGGGCACAGATCAGGGTTCTGTAAGCTCTCTGGCTCAGCCAAATGTTCTTCCACCTTTCAGCTCAACTGTTAAACCATGGAATGGATATAAGCATCCCAGGGGAAGCCCCCGTGTCGGTCTGGCTGGGGGGTTCAGTGGCAGTAAAACAGGTTTCAGTCACCAAAGAAGGGGGAGAGAAATGAATTCTATAGAGGGTTCTCAGAGACACTGAGCAAGACGTGAATACCTTAATGAGATAAAAATAGCGTTGAATCTAGCTTTAAAATCTTATCTTCTGTACCAAGTAATGAAAGTTAAAATGAAAATGTTGAAACACTCTGTTGTAGCTATTAAAATTCTAAGTATAAGCATCTGTTTTATGTGGACATTTGGATATTTCTTGTGAATTAATTTTTGTATGCTTTATGAATGGATAAGAGGCTAAAAAATTCACCTGTTAAAGTTCTTTTCTTAATCATATTCTTGTAGTAGAGTTGAAAGTAAACCTTAAAACCAGAACTTAGAAGTATGTAGCTTCTTTAAAAGAAACCAACCAGTTACTACATTAATCCTGTTTTCTATTTATAATAATGAATAATATACACATATATAATAACGATAAAATTGTTGTAAAACAGTAGAGCTGGAAAGTACATCTCAGCAGTGAAAGCAGTCCCCATGTAGGATTTTATTCTGTCTTTCAGTGTCCTGTGCCATTAGAGTCTAAGCTGACCAATACATTGTATGCTACAGGCTTCCCAAAAGTGCCTGTTGAGATCTTGCAGGAGACACAACAGTCTCACCCAAGGTTAATTGATAATTTCTGTCTTTCAGGTTCATGTTGGGGAGAGGTCTAAAGCGCAAGCTGAGTGACTATGAGGAGAACATGGCTGGTCTCTCCAGTGCCTTTGATTCCAGTCGAAGTCTGCCGTATCCGCTTAAGAGGCAGCTGGTGCTTAATATGTGCCTCACCAAGTTACAGACGTACAAAATGCTGGTGGAACCGAACTTGCACCGCTCCGTCCTCATAGCCAACACGGTACGGCAAATTCAAGAGGAAATGAGACAGGAGTGTAATCAGCAGCCCATCAGCATCTGCCCTGGCATTACTCCCAGTTCTCACAGCTACACAGGGATGGAATCATCTGGGATTTCTCTTCAGTTGCCTTCAGGTATTAGTCAGCAAGAGTCGAACTGTTGCAACTTGCGGTCTGTAGAAGACCCAATTGAAAATAGCCTGCTGATAGTTTCAGATGATGATATGTCATCTGCCATTTCATCTATACTGAAGGATTTAGACTTTGTAGAAGATATAAGCCCACCTACTTGTCTGGTTCCTACTGGAGATGACCAGCCAAAGTTTCCAGAAAGTACCAGTCTAAAACTAGAAGATGATAGACAGGATTTGAAGGGAGCTGAATGTGTGTTTGGTTCCTTTGAGATTTCAAATTCAACTAGTTACTTGAAGGATTTGGCAATAGATGACATTTTTGAAGATATTGACACTTCAATGTATGATTCGGACTTTTGCTGCCCTCCACTAATGTCGCCCAGACCAACGTCTCTTGCTGCCGAAGAACCATTGAAAACCTTTCCGTCTTGTAATTCTTCTTCAGCGAGCAACATTCAGATATGTAGAACAGATCTGAGCGAGCTGGACCACATCATGGAAATTCTCGTTGGATCCTGATACTTGTTTTACCCAAAGATACTTTTAACTGCCACTTTCATTTGGTTCCAGGATAAAAGCCACTGGAAAAGTTGTAAAGAAGTCTTTAAAACACAAACTAAAAATACATTGTCCATAGTGGGTTTTTTCTTAATAATTCCAAAATTTATAAACCAAAAATGTGGCAGATTTTTTTTTTTTTTTTAAAAAAGAAATATTTATTTATCAAACTGTGCAATCATCTTTTTCCTTCCAGGGTGTATGTGGAACAGTAGGCACACACCCTTATCACCCCTCATGCCTCTTTCAATAAACTTTTTTATGTGCAATTTTTAATTTGTCAGAAGAATTTTACATGCAAAACAAATTTCATACGAAATGATCTTTTACAAAGCCTCCTCTTTATTTTTACTAGCAGAGTCTATGCCGGGTTGGCATACGTCAGGTTGCAGAGTTGGATTGCATGGATTGCAGACATGTTACTAGAGATGGGTATATTTTCAAAATGAGACACGCTTTGCTTTCTTTTAGTCAGAAAAACAGATCAAGACGCTTGTCAACAAAGTCTCTTGCATTTTCTAAAGCATTCAGAACTATTTATTTTTGTAAATTTTATAGTCTTTCTACATTTTACTACGTTATTTCATCATAGTTCAAATATAATGGACTTCTAGTTGGATGTGTTTAGCACTACCTCTGAGCTGCAATGCTTTAACTCTTTCCAGTGCTTCGTCTGAGACTGCAGATCTTTTTGGTTCTGTTTTTGCCGGGGAAAAGGACTTCTCACTCCTTAAGCTGATCCTTTGACAGTGACCTAGCTGATTTGTGAAATCAAGGGTATTCAATGTTTAAAAACTTTTAAGTATTTACAAATGTAATTTATATGTAGATTGTGCAATTTAACATTTTCCTGTCAGTATTACGTGCTTAGATTTTGAATAATCTTGGCGTTCTTTAAATTAAAACTTACTATGTACAGGTAGCTTTTTAATCTGTTTTGGAAAACACTGTCCTTCAACCCTGCTTTCACTACAAGGTTTAAGATGATTTTTATGTGCAATATTATTTAAAAGGATACACATTTGTATACCTGGCATTGTGGAACGAAATTACTTCAAACTTAAAAACTTCTAGCACCTTTGGAGGATACTCAAGAGCATCAACATTTCTGTATCCTTTAAGAGACAGTCGAGACCGCTTCTTACTACACCATTGCTCACCGCTTTGTTTCAGCTTGAACTGAGGTCTGTATTGAGCCTTGCTGGCGGCTTCTGAACTACACACTTGCACATTAGGTTTCAGTTGGGTTTTTTTAATTGTGATTTTAATTTTTTTAGTTAGAAAACTTTTACTTTGCTCTCAAACGCTGCGGCACCTGTCTTGTAAGAAAACTTGCAGTTGTAAAAGCTTTGCTTTGGTTTGTTGGGTTTTGGGATTTTTATTTTTTTTTTTGCATCGTTGTTGTTCTGCTGAGACTTTTCACGAATGGGACATCAGCAGAGGAGAAGAATGTTGCCTCACAGATGTGTGTTGCATCTCACAGGAGCTGAAATCCTGGCCCTATTGAAGGGGCCAGGGTGACACCCACTATTTCTAGTCTTAACTGATGCTACAGCACACCTACTTTGTGCAGAGATCTGCAGTTGTCACTGTGACTGTTGCGGTTAACAGCTGCTGATAGAGTGTGGTACCCCAACCCCATGGAGAACCAGTTCAGGTCACATCCTCGCAGCCATCTGGGTTGTTCAGCAACCGAAGGGTATAAATGTATTTATATGCATATAATGTATTGATTCTAATATAAAACTTCTGATCTAAAGTATTTTGAATTGCTGGATAAAGGGATATGTTTGAAGAGTGTATAAATAGTTCTTGAAGAGGTACAGCTTCAGAATGTACACAGATTGTGCATTGTGTATAGACTACTCTGGCTTTTCCTCAGCCTCTACTTTTGTATTAAAGATATGACTGAATAAATCCTTGAACTGTTAAGGGCCTTCTGCACTGTGATGGAGCAGAGTTGTGGTTAAAAATGTCTTTAAAATTCAGTGATGAGGACTAAAAAGGACTGCATCTACTTCCTTTTTGCATTTGAAAATATGGAATGTTACTATGCAGTAAAGATATTTTGGTATGAAAATTGTATCATGTAGTGATTAGTGAACGCTTAATCAATCCACTCACTTACCTTGCAGCCCCTACAGCAATGTAAGAGAAGACAACTTACTTTTCAGCATTTACATGCTAAAGGTTTGGGTTTTTTTTTCTATCCTTCAGAAATAGATGAAATTGTTAGTAGGTGTTTTCTTAACAATTCAAAATGAAACTTTTGATCAAGTGCTTGCTACGAAGCTCTTTTTCTAAGGGGTTGCTTGCATCACAGTGCCAAGACCACATGCTGGTATGTAATGCAGTTCGGTTCTGTATGGAATTATGTGCAAAGGGAAGTTTTCATTTTTAAATATGCACAAACTGATTTTAAAATCCTTCCATGTAAAATGAAGTTAGAGGCTAGTTGTGGTGGACCTATTTATTGTATGTTTGGAAATAAAAGCCACAGTTTTGCAGTTTAACCATTTATATTTTGAAGCCTTCAGTATTTGTCTGTTTCAGAATCAAAAACCCGCGGTCCCTTGCCACCCTTCACTTCATCTCTTACTCGGGAAGATGCACTCTTTCCCCAGGTGATTACTTCTTACGCCTTTTCCCCTTCCTTTCTCCCCAGGAATTCTGCATCCACTTTGGGAGTCCTGTCCCCAGGAACAAGGGCTGCCTGGCAGAACTTTGCTTCCTGCCAGTAGGGTGGGGAATATTCCTGCTGCGAACAGGGGATGCGCATTTGTCAGCGCTGAGCTGTCCCCTGTTTTTTGTCTCTGCTGCCCTACCTCGGCAGGTAGATCCTGACTCTTCTGCAGCAAATGTCCTTGTATTGCTAAGACTGCATTGGCTGCTGCTTACAGACAAGGACTTCTTCCTGCCTTTTCTCCTAAATTGCCAGGACCTGGGCAATGGCGTAAAGGAAAGGCCTCAGGTCACATCAGTCCTCACCTGGGCTGTAGTTTTCAGTGTGGTAGGAAGGAGCAGAGTGGTCACATTTGTCTGTCAATGGAGTGCACCCTGAAGAAATGCTTAACCTTTGGTGCCACCTGCTGTACAAAGAATATAGCTTTTGATCAGATGAAGATGCTTGGTACTTAAGAATCTAGCTGAGAATGTGTTGCAGCTGTACACATCCGTTTTCTTCCATTTAGATTTCCATAAATTACCTACCACTAGCAGCATGAATCGCTGTGGATGACCCTACCTGTAAGCAGCGCTTTACACCACTTTCAGACACTACCTCACACCTACCTTGTAAGAAATGTTAACAGTGAACATCCAGCCCAGGAGCTGAACTTCTGCCCAACAAAGGAAGAACTGCCCATCAGCGANGTGACCTCCTTAATGTTTATAAACATGTAAAGGGTGAGTGTCAGGAGGATGGAGCCAGGCTCTTCTCAGTGACAGGCAATGATAGGACAAGGGGCAATGGGTGCAAGCTGGAACATAGGAGGTTCCACTTGAATATGAGCAAAAACTTCTTCACAGTGAGGGTGATGGAACACTGGAACAGGCTGCCCAGAGAGGTTGTGGAGTCTCCTTCTCTGGAGACATTCAAAACCCACCTGGATGTGTTCCTGTGTGACCTGACTTAGGTGTTCCTGCTTAGGCAGGGGGATTGGACTCAATGATCTTTCAAGGTCCCTTCCAAGCCCTGATATTCTGTGATTCTGTGAAACGGATACCTCTTCAGTGTAGGTAGACGTTCAAAGCAAGAGCAGTTTTCTGTCTCAGAATACATAACGGTAGGCCTCAAGAGTAGTTAGCCACGTGTATTTTAGAGAATAATTTTCCCCCGAAGGTATTGTTCTGAAGTAATTGTTTTCAAATTATCCAATTATTGTTTAAATTATTTGCAATGCAGACAACAAGCTCCATTCATGTCAGAGATGCACACCAGTTTTTCCAGCATATTCTGCTACAGCTGTGGAATAACCTCTGAACACGGAATAATTAAACTATCAGTTAAGAGGAACTCTGCTCAACCTTTCCCCAAACATACTCGATTTTGATAAAGACATTAGAGGATTTGCTTTTATTATTTTTCTTTTAAATTACAGCTCTTGGAGTACAAACTTCCTTCTGCATATTAATCAGTTCACAGAACATACTCCATGCATCAGCCTTTGCAATTTTTCTTATTTTGCCATAGATAGAGAGCTCTGCATATATCATCCCCAGATCTGTCCGAAATCACTGAAAATCTTAACTCTGCAATTTAGGATTAACAGTCTTATGGAGCGATTGCAGTAACGCAGTTTAGTCAGTCAAAGAAACACCAAAATGAAATTGCCAATAACCAAAAAGACAAAGAGATAGTGATATTAGGAGCAGAAGAAAACAAAAAGCAACCGGAATCTCTCTGAAACGGGAGATCTGAAATCCTTCCAAGGATGTATTTGAATTTAAAATATTTGATTTGACCAGTGAAAACATTTCTTTCCTGTGAAAATTTGTTCGTTTTCCATTGTAGGTAGCTTAATTGTAGTATTTAAGTAAGTAACCTAAGACCAAGTTAAGAAAATGACTAATTGTAATTCATCAGTCATTTGCTTTATCATAAAGGGTTACAATATCCTACGGTTCACTATCCAACAGCCTTGGAGGTGGCTGTGGGGCTCACCAGTCCTCTCGTACGCAAGTAGAGAGCAAAGAGAAAGGCTTTGCCACCTGTCACTTCGATAGCAGTAAGGCCCCAACTAATTCCCTTGATATTAGGAAAACTTAAACTGAACTTAAGAACAGCCATCCTTCTAAGCACCCAAAATAGAAAAAAATTCAAGAAAAAGCTAATTTGCATTTTTTGGAAACTGTTGTCAACATAGCCAGGGCTGGTGCGGGATACCAGTGCCTTGTCAGCTGCTTTAAGATTGTTTAAACATGCTTATTGACAAGCATGGCTATATACAAGGGCAAGAAAGAGTTATTGGGCAAAAAAACAATTTTTGGAGAAAACTTGCCAGAGAGTTACCTCACCAGTCTGAGCCGCTTGTCTGTCCACCAGGGGCAATCTGCAGTGGGTTGAGCTGACATGGTAAGGTAAGAAAGAGGTAAAATGAAAAACGTGAATTCTATCCAGTCTCATGAGTACTAGCTAACAAACAGCCTGGTTTGTTAAATATAAAATCCTTTAAAACTTGGGAAGTGCATAGGCTGCTAAAGGACTACATAACTCCAAAGAAGTGGTACTAGAAAGCTGTTCCAGGTTTAAAAAGCAATGGTTTACACCACAACCCTAAAGTATCTGGTTCAAATAGTTCCGTGAGTGGAACTAACAAGACAAACACTTGTATACAGTAACTGCTGGACCTGTTGGAATAGATCCAGCAGAGGGCCACAAGGACGATCAGTGGGCTGGAACAGCTCTGCTATGCAGAGGGGCTGAGAGAGCTGGGGTTCTCCAGCTCAGAGCAACGTTTGAAGGACGAGGAGTACAGGTGTCCCTAACAGTTCTGTCTGACCCTCTCCTCCATGCAGTAAAGGAGCAAGTGCCATCGCACCCAACCCCACTGAACCCCTCCTCTCCCTGCTCCTGCAGACAATGGATGCCAAAATCACCTGCATCTTGCTCGTGCTAAGCATCTTCCAGCTCCTGCCAATGGTCAGTGAGGAGCTGGATGAGGCCACGCCCCAGCGCATGGAGGACCGTTTCCAGTATCTGAACTGGGAGATGGCTCAGCTGCTGCAGGATCTGGAGCAGACGAGCCAGGAGCAGAGGAGCCAGGATCAGAGCAGCTTTGCCTGGGGAGCCCTTCTCTCTGCTGCCTTGCAGCAGTGGCAGTTCTGGGCGGTTGCTGGAGTCCTGGTGCTGCTACTTCAGGTTCTGCTGGTGGCTCAGGACAAGGAGCTGTCGGCCAGACAGCACCTGTGAAGAGGAGAGCTCTGGCAGCAGCACAGAGAAGGAGGAGGAAGAAGATTCTGATGACGAGGGGCGTCCGGTCAAGATTTTTACTAGGCACACCAGGTGGACACTGCAGAGCGTGGCCCACAAGCGCCGGGTAGCAGAAGAGCTGGTGAGCGACCTCCTTGGTGTCTTCCAAGCGCGCTTGTCAAAGACTTTCTTCCCGGTGCTTCAGCCAGCCATTGCGGTGGGCAGCACCTTTGAAGGCTGGAGTCCCTGCGGGCATGACGCTGTCTACCGCCTGCTTGTGCCCCTGAAGCCCCCTCATGGCCATGCCTTCCATCTGGAGCTGAGCACTGTGGGGGAGATGCCAGCAAAGAACTGCGTCCGTGTGGTTCTGGAGTGTACCTGCATGAAGGACCAAGGTGGGGAGAACATGCTCTGCTTCGTCCACCAGCCCAAGGAGGCGCCGAGGAGAAATCAGGATTCCAGCCTCCTAAGCACCCTCTGCACCGACTTCTACCTCGATGTGCAGAAAATTGCTGGCTGGTTCCAGAACTTGGTGATCTCAGCCTGGGGGGAGATGCCTCAGTCGCGTCGCTACAGCATGAAGGTGCTGCCTTCCCACCGCTCCTGCCAGCTGCAGCTGACGAATGCCTATGGGAGATCCTTCCTTGTTGAGATGATGTTTGGGGTGCAGCAAGGTGACTCGGACATCTTCCTGAGCAGCCAGACTGCAGAGGCCAGCTTCACTCCAAGCACAATGTGGGCAGAGAGCTATGCCGTGGCAGAGGCAAAGTTCTTCAGGCAGATGGCCAAGCAGGCCCCACGTGACACCGTCCACCTCAAATGCCTGCAGCTCTGCGCCAGTATCCTGGCGGGCACAGGCTTTTCCACCTATACCTTGAAGACAGTGGTGATGCACCTCCTGAACACCATACCCCTGGCAAGCTGGAGAAGGAAGGAATTCCTGATGCGGCTGCAAGACATCATGGCGTACCTGCGCATCTCCTTGGAGGAAAAGCGCCTCAACCACTTCTTCTTTGGCAACGAGAACATGCCCGAGGACCTCATCTTGCCCCCAGCCTTCCAGGCAGCTGAGCCACTCAACCTCTTCCAGCGCCTGGCGCAGGATCCAGCTGCCCACGCCAACGCACTGTGTGAGTTTGAGTATCTGCAAGGTCGGCTCACAAAACTGCTTTTGCATGGAGTCTGAAAGAGGTCTTCTTCCTGGGCAGAGCTGTGTTTGCGTCCCCTAGACTGCCCGGCGTCTTCAGCAGAGTCCGTTCCTACTGGGAGCTTCACTGTGTGCAAGGCTGTCAATACACAGTGAGTTTGAACAAGAGCTGCCTCTCTGAGTGTGTGTGCACCCCTTTTTTAGGGAACACGGGCATTGGGTGCTGCCCCAGAGTCGGCGAGCATTCAGACAACTTGGAACCATCCAAAGAAACCGTATGTCCCTCGGAACAACGGTTGAAGGGTGAGGACCACAGGTGGTGCTCTCCTCTATCCTTCCAGTCAGAGAAGGGCTTCCGGAAGGGGGAGACAAGGAGGAGGAGGAAGATTCTGATGACGAGGGGCATCTGGTCAAGATTTTTACCATGCACATCAGGTGGACACTGTATACTGTGGCCCACAAGCACCGGTGAGTGGAAGAGCTGGTGAGCGACCTCAACCACTTCCTGGTAACAAGAACATGCCCAAGGACATCGTCTTGCCCCCAGCCTTCCAGGCAGCTGAGCCACTCAACCTCTTCCAGCCAAGTGTAGTGTCCTGGGACATGGCAATCCCAAACTATGTCATCAGAACATGACAGAGCAGAATTCACTTCGCTTGCCTAAGCAATAATACAGAAGAATTGGCAAGATATCAACTTTAATGGAGCACATACCTATAAAAATTGAGACATGAAGATACTTTTAGAATTCAGTAACTATTCCCATTTGCTATTTTACAAACATAACCTCCATTCTTACCATTAAATTACAAGAAATCTCTGCTTTGTAACTTGAAACAACCTCCAAGTCCAGAGTGGCAACCAGCATCTCCTATGGAAAGAATTTCAACATTAGATTAAATCTACCCAGGCAGATAGACAGTGTTTGACAGGCCTGGATGACAATAAATGTTGGGGAAGAAGAACACATGCAACTTTGTACAATACAGATTTTTATGCTGCTTTCACAAGTTGGTTCTGACTCAGCAGAATTGCTTACATTACAAAGCCAGCACAACTGACTCACTTCACCCAGTACCCAAGGACACTCATAAACCAGATTTATAGTGCTTGTCAGATGGCTGAACAACAGGATCACCAGCAGTTGCAGCAAAGGACAAGTGGAAAAGGCAAGAAGCACACTGGGGAAATGGAGGAATTTGGCACATAATGTGAGGAAATCTCCAAGCATGATGATTGCATACGGAAACATGTTCATGAAGTTCCTCTACTGTGACAATCACATTAGAGCTTCCTTCATTTATACCAAGTTTAAATAGGGAAAAAAATAAATCTCTAAACTGCAAATTTCTGGATTGCTCTGAATTTTTGTGTTGAAATTTCAGTAGTAGTCAGATCCAGTGCTTTGCTTCAGAACAGCACAACTGCTTTTAATTAAACAATCTATAATACAACAACTGTCTTTTGCTAGGAATAACCCTCATGCTTTAGCGGGAAACAACCTAAGTTTCTGCCAGTTCTGAATAAAAAAGGTTATTTATTTATTGATCTCAAAACATGTATTCCTTTCTAGTCTCAAGCACAGAAATTCAGCACCAAATTGTGCAAAGTAAGACCATCGAGGACCTGTAGATACAAATAACTGAGGCAAATTTAAAATTTACTCTCTTTGTTGCAAAATACTAAAATAATCAAGGTTAAATTATGCTCTCATTTAATGTAACTGAGCGCTATCACTGAAAGCTATGAATTTGCAAGATGACTGACAGCAGAATTTGGTGTACTACAGTTTTATGCCACAAATTCTTCTCATTAAAATTGTTCAATCTGGAAGATGCTGAAGTTAAGAAGAAAAAAGTCCTTTCAGAACTTACCTGCCTGGTCACCTCCTGAATTATCCTGGGTGGAAAATATTCCTCCACACACCTAAATAGGTTGTGAATGCATTGTTATGTAAATCACGGCATCAAAACTGATTCTCACTTCCACATCCCCCCACCTTCTAACACTGGTTAAAGAAATTGTACTTCAGTTGTACGGGGCTGTGTGTGCTTAAAAAATACAAAAGAACCTTCATACTTTCTGTGAAATTAATCACAAATATTAAGGTCATAATATCTCACTGTCCTTTAGAAATACATGGTAAACAGTGCTCCATTCCAGCCGTAAACTAGACCTAACAAAGACCACACCACGCAAACCTCTCCAGGTTGCCCTAAAAATCCAGGACCAACTGGCTGAGGGGGCAGCTGGCAACGCTCAACGCCCGGCCCATGGCGGCCCCACCGCTTCCGGGGCGGGCCGGGACTCTCCTCCCGGCGGGAAGTACATCTTCCCCTCGCAGTTAAAATCACCCTGTGCAAAACATCTGCGACTATTACTTTACAGGCTGATGCCGACCTGCATTAATTAGCGGTGGCCACCGTTCTCCCGTGGAGGTGCGGCCAAGTGAGGGGCCGCCGCTCCCACAAGGGCCACCACCGCGCCCACCCCGTCTCCTCAGCCCATGGGTTGAGCGCGCTCCGCCAATGGGGTGGCGCGGAGGGAAGGGGAGCTCGGAGGGGATTGGTCTGCGCGGCGGGGCGGGGGCGGGGCCGGCCGGCTGTCGCTGTGAGGGGAGGAGTGGTGCTGCTGGTACCGGTTGAGGTGGGGGTCGGGGTCGTTGTTGCCTGTCTGTGAGAGGGGCGCTGCTGTGGTACGAGCGGTGCCGGGCGGGCGATACTGGCGAGTTGGCTTGGAAAGTTGCCCTTGGTAAGTCTTCGCTGCGCCGCCTCCGGGTAGCGGGCAGCGTCCGCCGCACCGGCAAGTCCGCCTGTGCGTGGGAGACTCGTGGGTGCGTACCTCGCTGGTAACCATGTTGGGCATTGGTGAGGAGTGGGGTGTTGGAGGGGCAGAGCGGGGCTGGAAGGGAGCGTTTGAGGTGCTGTCGTCTCGGTGAGAGCCCCCTGACGCCGGAGCTTGCGGGGCCCTGCTTTTCCGGCATCATCGCATCAGGTGATGTCCCCCCGTGATGCTCCCCGAGGTCCCTGTGTCTTGCATGAGGGGCCTGGCGTGCGGGAAGGTGCTGCCCTCCCTGCATACATGGGTCTGCTGATCCCCTCCTGCCCTGCTCTGTTCCTCTCCTGTGCAAAACACAGGGCTCTGTGCAATGCTGAGTATTAGCAAGGGGGTTTCCTTTAAAATATATGTTCGTGAACAGGCGCCTGGCTTATTTTTGTTGGACAGACTCTAAAAGTTGGGAGGTTGCCACATTTGATCACAGAATCTCTTCAATAAATACAGAGCACGCTGATGAAAGATGTCAAACACACGTAATCGTTGCTTGAAAGGGCTTCAAGTGAGCTTTTCTCTGTAAATGGTATGTGAGATATGTGGCTTGGGCACCAAAAGGGGAGGACTTCCAAGTGATTTGCGTGGTTGGCGTGATTATCTCTGTAACACAGCGTAAGCAGTAATGCAGTACTTCATCGTTAAGCCCTGAAGTTTGGACTCGGAGGAAAAGTGCATCTCTGGAGCTCTCCGTGCAGGTGATTTTTGCTTCAAAGCTCTTGTTAGGATCCTGACAAAGGGCTTAGTGTTATGGGGTGACAGTAAGGGCTTGCATTTTTAGAAACTGGTGTCATTACTAATAGGAGTACTATTTCAATGAGCGTCGTGATCCAGAAACGTTAGGATGTCTTAAATGACCCAGGGATTGCCCTGAACATGGGAGGTTGGTACTGCTGGCACAGCTGTCTGTCGGACTGCGGTGTATCTGTTTAGGGGCATAGTCCTAAGCAGGCACTTGTCTTAATTGCTCTGTAGAAAGGCAGAACTTGGAGGCAATTGTTGGCCCTTTAAATAGGGGGGGAGCATGGATCCCATATGCAACTTATTGAATGCCAACCTGTCCCATCTATCCAGTTCCCAGTTTTAGTAATTGGACGATTATTGTGTTTCAGCACTGTCTGGTAAGATTAACGATAAACTGTGTGCGTGTGTGGGTCTTGCACAAATCCCAGGTGCTGCCAGCTAGAGGCAAGCTTTTACGAGCGCTCAGCAGACTGAGCAGAGTTTTCAAGTCTAGTATGCTGAGCTCTGCAAATTACCTGGGCTATCTAGCTACCGAAGAGCCTGAAACAAAACTCAAGACCGTAAAAATTCTCAACCTAAGATTTCTTTTCTGTGTCTCTTAGAAAAGAGGCCCACTTTCTCAGTAGGACTGGCCAATCATGTGGCGTCCTTGGAAATATTCAAAATTAAACTGGTCAGGGCCCTGAGTAACCTAAGTTGTCCTTAGTCTCAGCAGAAGTAGACAGGGTTGGAGTAAATGACATCAAAGGTTTCATCTGGCCTAAATATTTCCAATTCTGATGATTTCTGAGTAAGAGACTTTCTATCTTGGCAAAATTCTTACTATTATTGTAGCTTTTGTATGGCTCTTGTAAAGCAAAGCCAATGCAAATAACTGAAGTAGTCCCCATGCTCTAGCCTTGATATAGCGAGTCTCCTGTCCTTCTGTGATCAATAACCTCCTGTTGAGGTTGTTTCATTACTTACTTGCTTGAGAAACCATCATGAAAGTATTGATGCCTAGACAGATGTAGACTTCTGGCTCAAATCTGGCTGAAATGTAAGTCACAAGTCTGACCGTATTTTAAAATGTCTCTGATGAAAGGTAAAGTTGTGGTAAGTATTTAGGATAATTGACGTAGTAAGTACCATGAGCTTTGTGCCACCTGTGTATCTTCTTGCATTCTTTGCTTTGGATTTCTGTGTAACCAGGTTGGCAAAAGGGAGTGACTAGACTTCTTTTCAGATTAATTCTGACAATAAACACTTTTATTGAAATGTATGGTGTGGAGGAGACTTCTGCAGAGTAACATAGTACATATTTTGAATCTGAAGGTGGCTTGTTATCCCTGCAGCTGGCCTGATCCTGTTTGAGATGTCCATCCTTTGATACCAAGACATCTTTCTCTTAATATGTTGGGGAGCTGTGAGACCTGCTGCTCCCTAAGGGACCAAAAGCTCAAGGGGTGTAGGATGGCTGCGGGCAGCCTGTCAGTCTTGTAGTGCCTCCATGAGGTGAGCAGGGTAGAGGCCGGGATTACAGCCAGGCTCAACCAAGGGTCCAAATAATCAGGAAGGTTTGTGGTGATGAGGCAGGTCAAGTTGGGAAGTGGGTCTGTAGGTCAGGGTGAGGTGCCCAGGCAGGCCTGTGGTGACGGGGCCAGGCTAAGGATAGGCAGGGCCATCAGCTCTGACGTGGGGGTCAGGGTCAGCCCTGGTGAGGGGAACAATAGTCAGGCAGGGCTGTGGGGATGAGGACAGGCAGAGGGTGAGCCAAGACATCATCCTGTGGCTCAGCAGGACCCATCACCGGGCAGGGCAGGGATCTGATGGAGCTGGAGGCCATCATTTCTATGGCATCACTGGGACAGGGACTGATGGCCCTGGCATGGATTGAAATGGGTCTTCTGGCCTTCCCAGTCGGGGAGGTCCTGGGCTGGGCCAGGCAGGGGCAGTAAGGCCTGGTTGTGTCTTCAGAGCCCTGACAATGAGTTGTGTTGTCACTTTGATTTCAGTGGAAATAACTACTCGTTTCTGGTTTGAGTTAAAACATCAAAGCCTGAAAAGGTACAAAGTTAATAACTGTTAGCAAATTCCCCCCTGAATGGCAAACTGCAACACTACATGTGTTTCAGAGTCTGTATCTTCCCAGAAGACAAAGTTTAGGAAAAACGTGGTGGTTTTGGTTTTTTTTCTTTTGGATGGAGGATTGCAAATTGTTCAGATCATGGGGTGATGATCCTTAACAAAAGAAGTGTTTGGGCAAAGCAAAAGACTGCTATAATTCATGTTCCACAGAGAGAATTAGGTGTTGCCTAGTAAGTTGTTCTCCATTCCCACTGATTTCTGATTTAGGTGGAATTATAAACTGTCTCCTTGTTTTCTTTGATGTAGTTAACATATGTAGAGCAAGGGGTCTCAGGAAAAGCACATAATTTGCCACGATCCAGTACTGGTAATGTTACAGCAGTAGCAATTTCTCTAATTAAGGAAGGCAGTTACTTACAGAACTTTCTTTTTGGAGGCTTATAAGAGTGTGGCAAAACAGTTTTTTCCATTTGCGGCTCACGTGTAAGCAATAAGCCATATATTCTATGATATACGTTAAAAAATGGTCCAGTTACCAACACGTTTAATGGGTTACTTTGCCATCAGGGCTTTGGTTATGTTTTGCTGAATGCAAGGTCATAAGGAATTAGGGAAAGATTTTATTTTTTTCCTTCCTAACCTCCTCCCCAAAATGTCTTGTAATTAAAAGGCTATATAATAGTCTTAAAGCTCAAAAAATTAAAGCCATCAAAATTACTGAGAACCCGCTGGACTAATACCATGAGTATTTTCTTCCATACAGGACGCCATGGCAGCCCATCAGGAGAAAAAACCTGAAGAAAGAAACCGCAAAAGCACCCAAAATGGTACTCGAACATCTCAAGTTCAGTGGGGAAGAGCATGGTGAGAGAATTGATGACCCTAATTAGTCATTGTATTTCCGATTGGTTCATACTTACTTTTAAAGATGCTACATTCCTTTTAAACGTCACTCTATTAATAACAGGTTGTTGAATTGCCCTTGCGTTGAAAGCTCATGGATAAGGAGCTGTAGTAGCAGATGCCAAAGCAGAGTTCTTCAAGATTTTTGTAAGATAGAGAGCTTGCCAGATGGCTTGGGTTAAAACACAGTCTTCCTTGCAAAAAAAAGGAAAACAAATAATAAAAATCTGTAAAATTTGCAGTTCCTTCAAGGTCTGTACAAAATATTTCCTTAGATTTGGAGAGCAGGCACTCCTCCATGGTATTGTCAGGTGACATCTCCTGTTGTAATAAGATATAGGACTCATCTCCCTGTTCTCAAGGAGTTGTACCAATATTAGTAGAGTATTGTATTGCAGCTGGAAAGAGCCATGGGTGTTTGTATGGCTTCCCACTACAGGCAGTGTGTGGTAAAGAAAGTTGAACTCCTGTCTGTCAAGGGTCTGTCTGTTCTGCTTTTCCAACCTTTGCATAAAATCCTTGTGGTTCTGTTGCCCACTTCCAGCTGAATACTCTGCCATCAAAAACATGAAGCCTGTAATAATACTCTGATTTTGGAGGGGAGATTGTCTGTTCTGTTGCTCTGATCAACTAGCATCGTTTTGCAACAGTTTGTGGTAAAGTATGTAATGCCAAGTTTTTTATAGCTATTTGACTGAAAGAAAGGTGTGTGCCCTGAAAACATTTCCAGTTTTCATATGGTTAGTCTAGGAAGTCCACTGAAAAATTGCCTGACTTAATCAGACCACTGTTCTCACTGCAAACTGGGGGGCAAAAAAGCTCTGCTTTGGATTACAGGGAGGTGGACTGGTTTTCCTTGGCAAGCATCATTTTCCTGCTGATGTTCGCACCACTTATCGTGTATTACTTCATAATGTCCTGTGACCAGTACCAGTGCTCTCTGATTGATCCAGTCATTGACGTGCTCACGGGGAATGAACATCTATCTGACATCTGGAACAAGACGCCTACACTGACCTATAGGGCTGCTGGCATCTATACCCTTTGGGTTGCTTTCCAGGTATGTTATTGAGTTACCATCTATATGCTGTGTCTGACATTTAAAACAACTGTTTGTTTTTCCCTTTTTCACAAAGGATAATGGAATGTCTCACTGGCATTTATTCTCTGGTGCTTCTCACTTTCCATGGCTTTTTGGAATCCTAACAAAGCTTAGGCACATGAAAAATAGATGTTGGGAATATACACAAATATTCCTTGTGTGACATCTTGCTTGAGATGGTTTTAAAGAAAAATCAACTACGTAACAACAATACCCATTTGTTTAAAATTAATACACAATAAATATACCCTAAACCAATCCTGCGGAAGGGATGATATTTTCTATAAACAGACAGGAAAAGAACATTGATGTATGAGTTGTAGAATGCTTTGGATTGGAATGGACACCTCCCACTAGACAAGGTTCCTCAGAGCCCCATCCAGCCTGACCTTGAATACTTCCAGGGATGGGGCATCCACAGCTTCTCTGAGCAACCTGGTCCAGTGCCTCACCACCATCACAGTAAGGAATTTCTTCCAAATATCTAATCTAAGTCTCCCCTCTTTTGTTTAAAACCATTGCCCCTCATCCTATTGCTGCACTTCCTCATAAAGAGTCCCTTCCTATCTCTCCTGTAGGCCCCCTTTAGGTACTGGAAGGGACTCCCCTAGAGCCCTCTCTTCTTCAGGCTGAACAACCCCAGCTCTCTCAACTTGTCCTCGTAGGAGAGGTGCTTGAGCCCTCTGATCATCTTTGTGGATGTTGTTCGACCTGTTCCAATAGGTTCATGTCATTCTAATGTTGGAGACTCCAAAGCTGGACACAGTATTCCAGGTGGGGTCTCACCAGAGCAGAGTGGTTCTCCCTCCCCTCAAGAGGCCAAAGTCTGCTCTCCTGAAGTCCAGGCTAATGAGCTTGTTGCACACCCTCCTTGCAGCCCTAAGGATCTTGAATTCTACCTTTTTGTGGTCACTGCAGCTAAGCCTGCCCTTGAGCTTGACATTCCCCACCAGCCTCTCCTTGTTGGTAAGGATGAGGTCCAGTATAGCTCCTCATTGGCTCCTCTACCATTTGGAGAGCTGTCATAGACACTTTCCAAGAACTTTCTGGATTTCCTGTGTGCCACTGTGTTGTCCCTGCAACAGGTATTGGGGTGGTTAAAGTCCCCCATGAGGACCAGGGTCTGTACCTATGATGCTGCTCCTACCTGTCTATAGAGGGCCTCATCTTCTCCATCATCCTGATCAGGTGGCCTGTAGCAGACCCCCACTGTAAAATCCCCTGGCCATGTGTTCCTTTTAATCTTGACCCAGATATGTAAAGTATAACTTATATTTGTAAAATATCTTCAAACTTGCCAAACCACACCGATTTTTTTTTTCCCCCCAAATTGGAAAACACAGATTAAGTTCAAAATAAAAGGACTTGAATCTAATTGTCAAACCGTCCTGACTCCCTACCAAAAAGGGATGACAACCATACATGAAGTACATCTTCAGAATTGTTTACTATCTTGGATGTTTTACTACTCAGTAAAATGACAACAGCTAGATCTTGCCATATTTGCTTATCCAACGTTTAGTTGAAAGTGTTGTGTGTTTTACTGGGTATGTGTATGGAAGGGATAGTGGGTTT
>VXBJ01004579.1:180799-241210 GCA_013400055.1 Nycticryphes semicollaris | reverse complement strand
TTTTTTTTTTTTTTTTATGTTCCACAGGGTTTGTATTTGGTTTACCACCCTGTCCAGCTGTGCACAGCTAATGCCATAGGGATCTTGATGCTGGGCTTGATCGGCTATTACATCTTCAGAATGACCAACCACCAGAAGGATCTCTTCCGCCGTACAAACGGCAACTGCAGGATATGGGGGAAGAAACCAGAGTATATTGAGTGCTCCTATATGTCTGTGGATGGGACCAAGTACTACAGCAAACTGATGACCTCAGGGTTCTGGGGGTGGGCACGCCACTTTAACTACACAGGAGATTTGATGGGCTCCCTGGCATACTGCTTGACCTGTGGGTTTGACCACATCTTGCCTTACTTTTACGTTGTTTATATGACTATTCTGCTAACCCACCGCTGCATTAGGGATGAACACCGTTGTTTCAGTAAATATGGGAAGGACTGGAAGCGCTACACTGCTGCAGTGCCTTACCGCCTCGTACCGGGAATATTTTAAGGCTAACACAGAATCAGGGGAAAGAAAAAAGACATTTTTTTTTTTTAGTTTATCCATACAGTTAGACTAACGCTTTGTGGAGGACGTTCATACTGTGCTGAAGGAGAAAAGGTGGCTGGAGAATAATCCCTGCTATGCTGAAGGAACATGCAGGCAGACTGTGTTTAAAATAAATGAATTGAAGCACTGAAATGGCCTGGTTTTTCAGAAGATTCTTACCTGGAACTTTCTCCCCTCCCCAAAAATCAGTTTAGAAGCAAAAAAAAGTTGGATGTATTGAGTCTCCTGAAGTCTCCCAACACTGGAAGGAGGCCTCACCTGTCAGAGTAGCAGGTTCTGAACCAATTTCCAGTGACTTAGGAGAGGAGGAAAATAGTTGTGTCATCTGTTTATGAAAGAAGTTGTATGATGGTGGTGGCTTGTGACAGTCATAACCTACAGTCAGTAACTCCCTGAAGGAGGTTTTATTCTTTGCTCCTTTTCAAGAGGTTAACTGGGGAAATACTGAACTGGGGAGCCTGATCCTATAGTGGTGCGTGGGAGGATTGTTACAATCCAATACAAATGTTTGTGAAAGCTTCTTGTGAAAGCTTAAAAATTACATTAATTCACAGCACCTGTGAATATGGTGCATGGCCAACTGAGCGTTATTTGGATACTGAAACCAAACTTGCTTTGTGAAGATAATGAGTGTACATTCATTCCTTTAGCATGGACAGCAAACTGTTCTCTGTAATTTGTATAAAATCATGTTTGTAAAAATTCAAGAAATAAATTCTTGGTTTCAAATCAAGTAAAAAGTACTGCTAACTTTCTCTTTAGCTCTTTCTTCTTTTGTTACATAGCTGTCTTTCAAAGATACAGGATTCAAAAGGAGCTGTTCAAAAAGTATAATTGCAAGAGCTTGTTTTGAGAATGCGTAAATGAAACAAATCAAAAGGAGGGACGATGCTTCTTGTTACAAGCTTTGTAGTTATGTTCAAGCTAAAAGACTTTTTTGTTTGTTTGTTTTTACTTTTACACATACTGTAAAAACTAACTGAATATGTAAGTAGGTAACTGTGTAAATTGGTTTCTTGTAAGAGCCACCAAATGCGCTGATCTTCATCGTGGATTTGACTGGGGTGTGTTGGTGAGTGTGTGTTTTGGTGTTTTTGCAGTACTCTCTGAAAGGATGGTTTGAGCAGGAGAAAAAGAGTTTCCCCAAACCTGGAAAATAAATGTATCTTGTAGCTCAGCTTTGTTTCAGAGCTGGATGTACAAGCACGTATAGAGATGCTGCCTTAGAGAAAGTTCTTATTAACTGTAGCACCAGTACTATCTGTAGACCTTGTAACTGGTTTATTGACATCTTGCAGGTAACGGTTTCAATACATTACAGTATCATTAGTAACAGAGGAGGAATGATTGCCTTAGTAATAGCACGCTCACTGGCAAGGGAAGTATTGCTGTGGTAGAACATTTGAACGTTGCACTTCTATGAACAAAGAGGACTTTCAATACAAACACTGAAATGGGGTGTGGGGGGAAATCAATGCTGATGGCCTTTACTGAAAATACATAGCCCCATACCTTGACAGTTCACCAAGGTGCAAGGCTTATAAAACGGTTGGTCTGAGAGAACTCAATTCAGAGGAAGGAAGAGAAAACTGAAGTGTAGGCTTCTAGGACTGTTGTATCCCATCAGTCGCTGGCGCTGCATTTCTCTGACTTTGTTGAAGTAATTGGATAGTTTCTTTTTCTCAGCAAGGCCACATATTTAGATCCTTTTCTTAGCAGCCTTGGAACTTGTACTAACAGTTTGCTCTTAATGCTAAGGCTATTTAGATATTGCAAGGTAATCTGGACTCCAAATCATGATGGCCTTGCATGGCACAGTACAATCCCTTCTTTTCACTGATAAATCCTTGGTGATTAGTGGAAGAAATTGCCCATTTAAGACCAATACAAATATCAGCACTTTGAAGATAAAATTGGGGAAATTTGAAGGGAAAGGGCACTATTGTGCATAACAAAACCCATATGCATTCAAATACTTCTTTTAGGCAATTTATGTTAGATCTAATACTGCTTAAAGGATTTTCTGCACTGTCTGACGCTGGAGCATGGAAGCACTTTTATCTGTTTCTTTGCAGGCTCCTGCTCCTGCCAAGAATACTTTACCCTGCAGATAACCTTGCTGCCGCCAGTGGGAACTCTTCCTCGTCCAGATTGCTAAACTCATGGTAGGAAGCAATTAGTCGCAAGGTTTTTCAAGCAAGAGGCCATCACTGGGCTAAACTCCCACCCTATTTGTTATAAGGATGACAGATTCTGCTGCTTCAGGCTTGTCTGCTGACCCTACGGATCTTTTTGTGTTCCGCCTGCGCTGGGGGACAGACCAAGTCTCTGCTGTGTGCGTACAGGGGTCTGCATCTGGCTAGAAAAGAAAGTGCTCTTTCCATTCAGGTTTGTATTTCATATAAATAAATGAGTTTTGGAGAAACTTCATCCTAACATAACAATATGTAAGCAGCACTCCAAGTAGCATGCAACTAATGTTGCCCTTTAAAACCGAATCCTTTGAATGATTATTAACTTGCTTATCTTCAGGTAGGGCAATGCCTGTGTCACGTTTTGTTGTATGCATGGCAGTGCTGTTAAATTGGTTTCCTCCAGAATGACAAGTACATAAATTTTAAAAATCAACATATATTTTCTTTGGAGGCTGTGTGTGTGTGTGTGTGTGTGTGTGTGTGTTTTAGGTTAACTTTTGTCCTGATGTTTCATATTTATTGATGCTATGCTGTCAATATCACCTATTGAATTTGAAGAGCATTATGTCTCTGTAGGATGCTGGGAATTTCAAATATGGAATTGTCAATATTTGTAAAAGGGTACCTGTGTAATTTGGGTTATAATCAAGGGGGGAAATACAGCAAAAGCTTCTAGTAATTACTTGGAGCAGTAATGAAGTAGTTTGGTTGGACTATTGTAGGAAGAGAAGTAACAAATGCCTGCTTGAGCAGGGCGCAATAGGCTGAGCAAGTTCGGGATTGCCAGAGATCTAACCGGGGGAGGGGCGGGGAAGTGAAAAAAATCAGCCTTCTAAAGTACAAACATCACAGATTGTCAGTATTCCATCTACAGAAGGAGGGGAGAGGGGATCTCCCAATACCGATGGGGAGGGAGGATGCTTTCCCACGTTTAAAACCCCTGTCACTAGATGGCACCGCAATACGATTGCGTTTCTGAGGTCGGGGTTCCGCCTTTCAGCCTAAACGGGGTTAATCGCTTGTAGCTCTTGATGCAAAGCTACGGGTCAGTTTATTCTCATCCAGCATCAAGAAGGCTGACGCGATTCAGTGGTGGACTCCGTCATACAGAATGCACTAAGGCTTTAAACAAGTTCATAAAAACGTAAACTCTCTTCTTAAAATCTGTACCGCTAAGCAACTCGGTGACCAGTTCAAAGGGCCGTGCTGAGGATAGAATGAAACGTGATTGCTCAGTTTGTTTTACTCAGTATGAATGACAACAGAAGTACATGCTGTTGCCACGTGGTGGCAGCCACAAAATATTTTCTGCTCTAAATTACCAGTCTTCAGTTCTGGTCAGGTGCTAACCTTAACCTAGAACTGCACTGTATTACTTTGTTATTTTAAATAATGCACTATCTTCATTGAAGGTTGTGCAGTTGAAAATAAAACTGGAATGTTTTTTTCTGCTTCAATTCATACAGGAGAAAAAAATCACTAACTGTATCAAATCAAAAGGGGAAAAACTTTTAGATTACAGACATGGATCTACTTCATGGCAACTGAGCAGGTAATTTTTTAAATATATATCTGATATGTATTAATGGAAAATTGAACAGCCATTGTAATCTCTGCCCTGGCTTTCTTAATGCCTTAGAGATGTATGCCTCCTGAAATATGGAAGACTTAAGGTAGAAGCTGCACAAAACTTGTCAATTGCGACTATAAAAATGTTTACTGCCCTGTTTCTACTGGGAGCCAGGAGTGCTTGGGGAGATGTTTAAGGCCGGCACGGTGGCTAGCGAGAAGAGGGTGGTTCTGGTTTTTTCTGCTTCTGTTACAGCTAACTGCTTACCGTATGACCAACTGAGAGTTTTCTTTACAGTAGGACCCTTAAACTTCCCTTTTGTGTTATCAGCCATCAGCTGTAAATTCAAAGAGACTGCCTACGTGAAATGAATTAGTGCTACTGTGATTACAATGAACATAAAACTCCAGCATATAGTTTTGACATTGATGTGAACTAAAATTTATGATTGCTGAATTCAGTCTTGTGCCAAATGGTAACATTATGAATGCAATTTTCTCTAGTATGAAAAGGGCTTCAATTCTTTGATTAATGAAATAATAAAAGAATTGAATACAACTAATTTCTTCTTCCATGACTCCTCTTAAGCTTTGTACTTGCCTTAACTAGTTTTTCTGTTAATAATCTCCCTGTGGAAGGTTATGTTTTGCGGATGGTTAGTCCAAAATATTTACAGCCTGGTTGTGTGAGTGAGCTCATGTAATAAGTACATTTATTAAGCTTGAGTCTGTCCTTCTGGCAAACTTAGTATGCCACAAAGCAGGACAGAAACAATGCAAGAGGACAAGGAAATATTTTTGCATGTTACTTAAGTACTGGGGTAGAGAATAAGTAATTCATATGACTTGGTTATGATTGTCTTAGTGTGATATGGTTCACACTGTACTAATACTTGCCCCAGTTCAGTAGTGTCTATAACCACATGTCCATGTTCATCTCTCTTCTTCAAAAAAGAAAGCTTACCGTCGGTTTTAATGTATTTAGAAAAGGCGCTTAAAGAGGTGACCCAAGCATGTATTAAGCAATTTGTTAATTCAAGTCAGAGTTCATCACTTCATAATGTGTGCAAAATTAACCACTCCTTAAGAGAGAAACCTCTCTGCCAACAGAAAAAAAATGTACTAGTAGAAGGGAACTGTTCGCTAACGAGAGTGGGGGGTGCCACAAGACTGATCACTTGCGAGGAAAAATGGGGTATCACTGCCACAATTTCAATTGTGCTGAAAAATGGTGATATCAAGCCAACGGCTACCATAAACTCCCAAAATACCTTGAAGTGTGCCCATTCTTATTGCTTAAGGCGGTGATAAGTAACCATCTCAGTGTCTGGAAAGAATGTTTTATTATAATGTTTGGCTTTGCAGCTGGCATGCCTTAGTTATGATTGAGGATCACTCAGTGATGGGTCTTCTCTAGAACACTGCAGGGTTGGATGTTGAAGAGCCCTTCCCCCTGTGAGTCAAATATAAGCAAGGCTTTGATGCAGTGCTGAGCACAGGTGTGGGAGGCAGCCACAGTGGCTAAGGAGTGGTTTGCAACTGTGGTGTAATTAGGGGGAGATGGAGAGAAAGACAAAGGAAATGGATGCTCTAATATCGAGGTCAATTATCAGATGCTAAAATGTCACTTCCTCCTGACATACTTAATTTCCATACTTACATTTGCTTATGAAAGAGTTTTCTAAGTGTTTATCTGTATGGAGTAGCTTGAAGGCTTTGTAGGTTTTAGCATGTGAAATCCCAGCTGACAAAAATGACACATCAGGGGTAGGAAGACACTAAAACAGAAAATGCAGCCTTGAGTCACTCTTGCACAGTTGTAGTTGAAAGGTTGGTATTACCACAAACTAACTAGTGAAAAATCTGGCTCTTGTCAGTGAAAAGGGATGTTCCTTCTTTGTCCATTTTCCTCCAGCCAAAACAAGTGTCAGCTTTTGAATGTACAACACGTGCTTGTCATTACCTCCCCTGGAAGAGAAGCAAGCACCAAAACGAATACATGGACTACAACTAAAAAGAAGAGAGCTTATGGCAAGTCAGCAAAATCGAGCATGAGATAAATTCATTTCGATGATGTTAACATTCAAAATACTGCCACTGAAATGCACAGTTCAATACAAATTACCAGCAGAAGTACATCAGTGTTCTGCAATTCCTGGTGGAAACTCTGCTTTCCAGCTGGTATCATACATACCATGCAGATGGCGCTTAGCTTGCTGTTTATTGTACTGATCTTGCCGATGTTTTAAGATATGACCAGTAAATTTTTTTAAAATTTATTTTTTCCCCGCAGACAGAGTTCCTTTTGTTTAACGTAGCTCTCTTCTGGTTGTTTAGCTGTCAGTGCTTCCAGCAGAGCTGGGTATTTCATAACGTATATGTATTTCTGTCCCCTAAAGTTAAGCTGATGTGACAGAAGAAATTTTGTCCTCAATTATACCATGCCATTCCTCATTTTGGCTTAGCAAAGTTTCTCTGACCAGCAACAATGAACTATGTGTCTTCCATTGTTTAACATCATCTGTTTTGTAACTTCCTTCAAATTTCGTGAGGCTGAATTGACTGCTTCTATATTGGTTTTAAGTCCGTTGTAGCTAGTGAGGTAAATGAAGTGGTTAACTGTGATGATGGGACAAAGTCCTACAACTTGAATATAAGCCTCAGCAATAGGAAATGCAGATTATGCACCCGCTATAAATGTTTCTCCTGCTGGTTTTTAAGATGCAGCATGGTCAGCTACAAGGAAGAGGCTGCTCTGAAATCAAACTTTTGCTTTCTCAGATAACTGTTCTGTCTTCATGCCAGCAGTTTTGTGTCTGAAAATAAAAAGGAAAAATAATAATCAAGTACTTACAGCATAGTCATGAGGCATGACAGGTTTTTTTGGCAATGTGCTCTGGAATAGGGTAATTATTATATACTGTAATGTTTGCTTCCAACATGATCAGGTGTCAGCCTGTATAGGAGCTATACAAGGGCTGGAAACTCCTCCTCACTTTTCATTATTGAGTTGTCAGCCTTTGAAACCCTGGGCCGGCTCCAACAGTCCCCTCAGCTCCTGCTGTACAAGGTGAGGCAGATAATAACCCTGGTTATAACCACTTGGCAGGCAAGGTGTGGGGCTGGGATGGCTTTCAGCTGGACCACTGAAGGCTGCGCCCGCAGCAGTTGGTCCTTGCCCTCGGCCCTGGAGGGGGGAACCCCGTGTGAAAATAGAAGTACCCACCGCCTGTGAAAAGTGGAAGGAGAGCTTTTGAGGGCCGAGCTGAAGACAAGCAGAAGCTGCTGAAGAGGCCCTGCAGCAGCCGGGGGAGGTCAGGGACGCCCTTCCCAGGCTCTCCCTCACAACAGGCCGCTGCACCCCGGGGCCCAGCTGGCGGGCACGGCAGCTACAGCACAGCGGCTGCCAGGCCCCGGCTCCAGCCCTTTGCTCCGGCCCCGCCTTCGCTGCCGCTCCTGAAGCCGGTAACCAGGAAGCAGCCACAGGAAGCTCTGGCGGGCGCGGAGCTTCGGGCAGGGAGCATGGCTGCTGGCGGCCCGGCGGTGAGGGGAGGCAAGGAGGGGAAGGTGCTAAAAGGGGCCGCCCGGTCGCAGGGAAGTGTCTGGGACCACCCTGCCTGCGGGCTGGGATCGGCGGGGAGGTCCCGGGGCGGGGATAGTGGTAGCCGGTGGCCCCCAGGGGCTGGTGTGCCCCGGCTGTGGCCGGTCCACGAGGATGGAGGCCCGTGGCCCTTCTGGCTCCTCTTCTAGTGCCTCGCGTCTGATTTTGAGCGGTACACAGCCGGCCATGGGGCTCTTGAGTGGCCTTGTGCTTTCAGACCTGCTCAGGGACGCAGGGTGTCACTTCCAGTGTGGCAGCATAGGTGTGGGTTGGGGCGTTGTGTCAGGAGCCAGCTCTGCAAGGTGTTCAGTGCCTTCACAATGTGGCCTGATGGGCCTTAACCATATCCTTTCTGTCCTCCTGTGTCTGTGTGCTGACTGAAAGGATTAGCCTCTTGTCAGGTGATTTTAACTGTGCTTTCATTTAACTTCCTAATTCATATTAAATCAACTTGACAAGCATGTATTGCTGGAGCACCTCTCCTATGAGGACAGGCCGAGAGAGTTGGGGTTGCTCAATCTGGAGAAGGCTCCAAGGAGACTTTATAATGGCCTCCTAGTGTCTGAAGGGGTCTACAGGAAAGCTGGAGAGAGACTTTTTACAGGGCATGTGGTGATAGGATGGGAAGTAACAGCTTCAAACTGGAAGAGGGTAGATTTAGGTTAGATACTATAAAGAAATTGTTCACTGTGGGGGTGGTGAGGCACTGGAAGAGGTTGCCCCAAGAAGTTGTGGGTGCCCCATCCCTGGAAGTGTTCAGGGCCAGGCTGGATGGGGCTTTGAGGAACCTGGTCTAGTGGGAGGTGTCCCTGCGCATGGGAGGGAGGTTGGAACTTGATGATCTTTAAGGTCCCTTCCAACCCAAACCATTCTATGATTTTATGATAAGTACAGTGTGTGCATGTGGCAAAGAGGAAGGTGTGGTGTACAGTGTACAAATAATGTTTGTTGATTGATGTTTTGTTAACCAGCAGTGTAAAAACCATTGCCATGGGCCTCATCGACCTCACGTGCACAACTGTCGTAGCACCCGTGGGGATAAAGATCTACCAGTGCTACAGGGACCATATCCTGTTGTTGAAGACCCCAGCACCTGTGATATTGTCAAGTCTACACAGTAAGTATGTACTGTGTGTGCAGAATGTTGAAATAGATGGGAGTGTCCTCAAATGTGAGCCTGGCTGGATAATTTTACAAAGGGAAATGTTAGATTTCTGTTTCCTCTCTGTAGTTGTCATGGTTTCAGTTAGGATAGAACTGACATTCCTACTAGCAGCTGGTATAGTGCTGTGCTTTGGGTTTGGGATGGGAAATACTGTTGATAGCACACTGGTGTTTTCAGTCGTTGCTAGGCTATCAGAGCCTTCTCTGTTCCTTATACCGCCCCACCAGTGAGCTGGCTGGGGAGCACAAGAAGCTGGGAGGAGACATAGCCAGGACAGCTGACTCCATCTGACCAAAGAGATATCCCGTGCCATACAACATCATGCTTGGTGTATAAAGCTGGGGGAAGTAAAAGGATAGGGGGGAAGTTTGGAGTTATGGCATTTGCCTTCATTACATATGATGGAGCCCTGCTTTTCTGGAGATGCCTGCTGATGAGAAGCAGGGAATTAATTCCTTGGTTTTGCTTTGCTTGCATGTGTAGCATTTGCTTTACCAATGAGACGTTAGTCTTTATCTTGACCCACAAGTTTTTTCTCATTTCTACTCTTCTGGTTTTCTCCCCCAGCCCAGCTGGGGAGAGTGACCAAGTGACTGCATGGTCCTAGCTACTAGCTGGGGTTAAACCACAACAGTAGTAAAAGAAGTAAAAATCATTTATGGGTACTACTGTAAATATTCTTATCATAAACAATGGTATCTCATCCAGGTTTGTTTTGTTAGGTAGAAAATGCTACTCATCAAGGCTCAGCCCAACTTTTTTTTTCAGCAAAACTTCTAATGAACACAATGTGCAATTTGCTCAAGTAGGATCTGCTGGGTGATGCTTACTAAGATTTAATTTTTCTTTATTATGTGGCTGTCTGTAAACTGGAGGATACTTATTAAATGAATGATAAGTAAATAGGTATGGGTTTTTTTCTTGTTTAAGGTGTGGATTTGTAGAGCGATGCAAAGAATTGGTAGAAGCAGGATACGATGTTCGACAACCGGACAAAGAAAACGTGACTCTTCTTCACTGGGCAGCTATAAACAACAGACAGGAGCTGGTTAAGTAAGCTCTAGAGGCCTTGTGAAAGTAACACAAGTATTCTGCCACTGTTATTTATAAAAATAGAATCACAGAACGGTTAGAGTTGGAAGGAACTTAAAGATCAAGTTCCAACCCCCCTCCCATGAGCAGGGACACCTTCCAATAGACCAAGTTGCTCAAAGCCCCATCCAGCCTGGCCTTGAACACTTCCAGGAATGGGGTATCCACAGCTTCTCTGGGCAGCCTGGGCCAGTGACACACCACCCTCACAGTAAGAATTCCTTTCTAGAATCTAGGCTAAATCTCCCCTCTTTCAGTTTAAAACTATTACCCCTTATCGATACACTCCCTGACAAAGTGTCCCTCTCCAGCTCTCCTGAAGGCTCCCTTCAGATACTGGAAGGCTGCTCTAAGGTCTTCCTGGAGACTTCTCCTCTCCAGGCTGCACAACCCCAGCTGTCTCAGCCCATCTTCCTAGTAGAGGTGCTCCAGCCCTCTGGTCATCTTGGTGGCCCTCCGTTGGACCCATTCCAACAGGCCCATGTCCTTCCTGTGCTGAGGACTCTGGAGCTGGACACAGTGCTCCAGGTGGTGCCTCACAGGAGCAGAGGGGCAGAATTACTCCCGTGACCTGCTGGCCACACTTCTTTTGATGCAGCCCAGGATGTGGTTGGCTTTCTGGGCTGCCAGTGTGCACTACCAGGTCATGTTGAGCTTCTCATCCACCAACACTCCCAAGCCTTCTCCTCGGGTGTACTCTCCAGCCATTCTCTGCCCAACCTGTATTTGTGCTTGGGATTACCATGTCCCAGGTGCGGGACCCTACACTTGGCTTGGTTGAACTTCATGAGATTTGCACAAGCCCACTTTGTTGCTATTCTATTTCAAAACAAAGCAACGTGCTGCTTGAGAAGAAAACTATAAAATTCAAACTTTAATCCAGTTACCTTTGTGAAAATGTCACTGAAATATAATGTTACCACAATTTCTTTGCACGTGAAATGATTAGATTTTCCTGGGTTTGGTTTATTTAACAAAGATTAAGGCAAATTTTAGAAGTGCCTTGCTAATTACTATATTTTTTTTCTGAAACATTTTCTCAAATCAGCATGCTTTCCTGCAAAAATATTCTTCTCCATTTGCTTCTGTAGTGAATTTTAATTTTTATTATGGGATATTTACTACTAGAGCTGTGGTACCCTTAATGTGATATTTTAATGTTTTACGTATGTTCTTATTGCCATGTTACACAGGTACTATATCTCCAAAGGTGCAATAGTGGATCAGTTAGGTGGAGATTTGAATTCAACTCCCCTTCACTGGGCCATTAGGTATGTTGTTTGCAACTACTAATTGTAATTGTGGTAATATTAACAGTTATATTTTGTGTAGCACAGCAGTGGTCACCTTAAAGCAAATACTTTGGTATGTTTGTTTCATTGAGGTATAAGAAATTTCACAGCTGAAATCTCTTTTCTGATTCCTGCCCAACTCTGCAGGCCCCCACGTGTGTTATGTGTCTATGTATGTTTCTGTCACTTGGATTCCCATTTTGAAGTTTCCTTAGGAATGAAGCAGCGCTGCTCAGACTTTGCCTCTTAAGTTCTGTCTTATTGGGCAGAGGAGACTTGGCTCTGTTAGGGCACTGAAGTTCAATGTTGATGCTTATTAGAGCACAGTTTTAAGTCTGAAAAAGTTATGGTCACAGTTCCCCCAGACTTCAGGCTGTCTAGTTAATATGCTTTCAGTTGTTTTAGCTTCCGGATCAGATTCCCTTGATGTGCTCTCACAGGACTCAGCACTGCCAGCCCCAGACTTTAAAGCACAAGCACGTAGCAGCAGGACCAGTATAAGACATCTTGTTGGTCAGAGGCATGTAGAGAGGTCTTTGACCTTCTTCCCCCAGTGGCATTAACTTTTCCTCTTGGGCTCCTTATAGCTGCCACCAAAACGTGTAGTCTCTCTTCTTGGGTGACTGTAGCTACTTATGCTTACGTACGTTTAATACCTGTTTCTACGTCTGCTCTTAGACTCCATCTGTTTGACCTGATACAGTTTAAAATCGTACAATTTTCGCTTTCTAGGGCAGGACTTGAGTAAAACAATCAAAAGAACAAAGCACTGCTATTTTTTATGACAAAACATAACCTTAAATAGTTCTGGGATAAGATACCTGAGTGCAAGTTCTCACATTGGAAGATCATTTCTTTCTTCTGGGCTATCGTAACCTTCTGCCAAAAAAAAATTATTAGATACTTCTTCTGAGAAAGACTGCTCACAGGAGAAATTAGTGTAGAGTAATCACTGTGGAGTAATCACTGTGGTCTAAATTGACAGTTTGCCTTAGACTAACTTATTGAAGTACATATTTATTATAATTTTCTCATAAAAACTTTTAATTTAAAAAAAGTAGTTTCCTGACTAACTTCTCTGGAATATGAAAGGAGATCTTTTTTGGAGGCGTATCTATAAGAATTATGCAGGCAATGCTTTCATTAAAATTTCCATCTTTTTGTGATCTCTTTAGTTTCATTTCATGTATCGTTACAGACAAGGACACCTACCTATGGTGATGTTGCTGTTGAAATATGGAGCAGATCCCAGTCTTATTGATGGAGAAGGATTCAGTAGCATTCATTTAGCAGTGCTGTTTCAGCACATGCCCATTGTTGCTTATCTCATAGCAAAAGGCCAGGTATGTTGTTGATGTCCCAAGCATTTTTACCTACTTAGGGGTGGCTGCCTGCATGTACAATACGGTTCAGAATTAACTGTTTTGTTTTCTCGATGGTAAGCAGGTATTTGATAACTATTTCCCTGCGCCATAAATTCAGAGAAACTTGGATTATTTTTTTTTTTAAATATATACGTATAGGTATATATATATTTAATACTCTGCCCTGCCCTTGTCATCCCTATAGAATTCTGAGTGTTTAAGTGCATTAAGGCTATGCGGATTCCTGTATAAATAACAACTAGCTTTTAAACTTGATCGTGAAAAGCAGTACATGAAGTATGTACACTGTGAAGTATTTACTATTTGATTAGAAATTTGAAACTAATAATCTGTGTAATTGTCCCTCAATTGAAGCAGGAAGAGTAGATGATCAGTCTAGGTCTGAATTTTTTATTAGAAATTTCTGTCTTCTATATTTCCTGTAATTTTGTATTGTATCCACTCTAGTTGGTGTCTGCTTAGCTTACATCTGAAGTAAGCAGTACTACTGACAAGTGTAAATTGTCAAATAAAAAGGAGAGTTCTTACACGATCTAGACTCTTTATTTGAAACTGTGTATTAAGACTTAAAGATTTGCTGAAGTTTGTTGTCTTTCTCGAAGAATTCTCTTTAGTAGCATAACTGACTTTTGGAATCAGTTCTACGTGTCACAAACTTAAACTTTTTATCCTACTGGTCTTCTACAAAAACTCTATAAACAATTAAACATTTAAGTAAATCTGCTCTAATGTAATGATGGGTGGAGATGGGGGAAAAAAGGAACCTTCGTTGTGAAAAAAGGAAGATTAGGTAACACAAGGTAAGTGTTTAAATAATTACGTATCTCAATATATAATAAATTGGGGTTTTGTTATATTAATAAACCGGTTTTATACATTATTTTGTACTGTTGTGTACCTCCATTTACACAAGCAATTAGGTTAACATTGCTTTCTGAGGTGCAATTTAGTTATAGTAGTTTTGCACAGAAGAGGGCGAGACGTATGGTTAACATGGTTCCCTTAAAATGTCTGCAGTGGAGACTTGGCGTGTTCTGAAAGGAGTGGCATGCAAGGCTTATAGCGGGGGAAGAAATTGTTTAATTGAGTGTTTGCTTCTTGGCTGGTATAATTTGGTTTCTTACCACTTCCACAGTGAAACTTCGGAATCTGACTGTCTGTTTCTTGAAATTGCTAGTAATTGCTGGCTTATTATCTTTTTCTTATACTTAGAACATAGACACAACAGACTTGAATGGACAAACACCTTTAATGTTATCAGCACAAAAAGTGATCGGGTAAGTAGTGAGTAACTTAAAGAAGCTATTTTAGTGTACCCAAGAAGTGGTGAGGGGAACGTTTTTCCATGAAAGCTTTTTATTAAACTGACATTCCTTTCCCTTTTATTGTACTAAAATATATAGTATAATAGTAAATAGTATATAGTAAATATATATAGTATTTCAGAGATCAGGAGTTATGAAATAGTGAATGGCAGTGGTTTTTATAAGGTGTTAGAAGATTTCATCTCCTGTATAGATGATCTTCTCTTTGTTAATTTTTATGCTTTATTTTCATCTAGACCAGAACCCACGAGGTTTCTCTTAAAGTTTAATCCCTCTCTCAATGCTGTAGACAACGTCCAAAAGAATACTGCACTGCACTGGGCAATAACATCGAGCAATGCCAGTGCAGTGGATCTGCTGCTGGAAGCTGGTGCTGGCCTCGACATAAAAAATGTCAAGGTACAGTTTCTTTCATGATTCTTTTTTGCATGTGGCATGAATGTGTAAAATGAACTTAAAGGAAAAATCAGAGTCCTCTCTCCTTTGGATATCATTTGGAACGATTGACTAAGAGCCAGGCATTCTTAGCCTTTCTCAGAAAGAGTTAGCACCTTTCTTGTGGTGTGAGACCAAAGTATGAGTTCAGAGGTTCCTTGCAACATTAATTTAATGTACAGCCAGTGCTTTCAGTCACTCTGAACGTAATTGTCTCCTGTGCAGATCCTCCTTTTTTCTTTTCTTTTTTTTTCCTTTTTGGTCTTTCTAAGTTGGCTGTTTTCTGCTTCAAAACATTCTCATGACTTTGGCCAGACTTTTTAAAGTCTATAAGCATCTCACAGGACACCAAGACACCATTATTTTTAAAAGATGCGTATGTCATCCTGTGAAAACCAGTATTTGTTAATGCCTGTTTGTATGTTCAAAAGGGGCAGTCACACATGAAAGTCTTTGTCCTAATGTTTGTAAAGACTGATAGTGAGATGTATAAGCTCTCAATTCCTTTGACTATATAGATATGTTTATACAGTGTAGTTACTCAGGGTTTGTGTATTAAGCTGTGCAGCTTTTCCATCTGCTGCTTCTTTTTGTTTGTATGATTTAGGATGTTGCTGTTTGGTTTTACAGTGTTAGCATCAAGAAGAAACCTTCCCTTTCTGCTAGAATATTGCTTGTTTACTGGTACTTTAAGGTTTCGGGTTACTTGAGATAGTCCAATAGATAACTCAGATTAGTGCAATTTGGTTGCAAGTATCAAATTTTAGAACTACAAAACACTGGATTAAGCACATTAAAACTCTGAATGTAGCTTACCTTTGCCTTAAAAGAAAAAAAAAATAAGGAGGGGGTGGGTCACTTCCAAGTTATTCTTGGTTTAGCTATATTTATTTCTTGCTGTTGTTAAAAAGGAAAGTACTGATGTATTAAATGGGTAAAGAAATAAATATTTCTGTTGTTAAAGGGAGAGACACCACTGGACCTTGCTTATCAAAGCCTGAATCGCTTCATGGTTTTTATGGTAAAAGAGGAAGAAAGAATGAGACGCAGAAGAAATAACGGGTTACTGAAAATAATAGAAAAATATGAGGTAATTTGATGGGTAATAACTAGAAATAAAGCTACAGCATTCTGTGTTTGGAATAATATGCAACTTAACTCTTTTCGCAAGAGGATCTTCTAAGGTTTCTAAAATTGAGTGTGGAAAAGTAAAATTCTTTAAAAGCATGTAGTGGTGCTTTGGGTGGAGGTTTTGTGTCTTTTCCCCAATGTGTCCTTGGTGTATTCATGTGTCACCCTGTCTTCCCTGCCTCAAGTCTTTCGGTATTTGTTATCACATGATCTGAACGCTTAGGAAGAAAGTCCTGCTTGAATACTTTGTCGTATTTTAACAATAACCTTCTTAATAGGTCTTCCTGCTGTTGGCAACTTCCTTGACATTGGTGTGGGCCATAGGACATGTAATGAACTTAAGTTCTGATTCCTGGCTTTTGAAAGGAGGTCTTCTCTTACTGCTGTTCGTGATGGCTCTCTTTGTGAGGTTTGTGGCCTTTTCTCTCTGTATATGTATTTTTTTTTTTTTGTTATAGAAGCCACGTAAGGTATCTAATGCAATATTATTTTCAGAGTTTAGTTCCACTTACCGTAAAAAATGCAACCTGAGAAGTGGTTGCAGAGTGTATGAAGGATTTAAATACATGTACTTTTTAGAACGACCACAGAAATGAAATGTGTTTAGTTATGTAAAATAGTAGTTTCTCATTACTGAAAGATTTTTTGGGGAAAAAAGTGTTTAAGCAGTCTGATAGCTAATTTCAGTGATAAAGAGAGTGTTTTTGAAAGTCTGCATCTGGTAGACATCAAGTTATCTATTCATAATGCACAGAAATGTGCTTTCTCTTGACTTTTCTTTCTGTATTTGTGACACAGAATGAGCTTTAATGAAATATTCCCTCCCCCTCTGCTCCCCAGACCTCCCAGCGTTATTTGAAGCTGTTTCACAGCTTTCCTGCTTTCTCCAGCACTTACTGGAAGAGTCAGTGTTCCTTGAAATGGCAATGCTATCAATGTGCAAATGGGCAGAGCACCTAGTGCTACAGTACTTCTGATACATAATATTAGGCTGGAACAGAGCAGTCCTCTGTTTTATTCTTACCTTGTTAACCACGCACACATCTGGCTAAATAATGCTTTAGAGTGACAATTTTTGATTGCTTTGAGAGAGGCGTAAAGTATATGCTGTGAGTAAAGTTTTCAAAATAACAAGTCAGGTAATTTATGCTCTATGGACTTATATTTTAAATACATTTTTTAAAAAATAGTTTTTTTTCATTTAATATTCTTTTAGACAATTTGTGGGGCTCAAGAATGTAAGGTATCTTCCCGCAGCATTTCTGCTAAGTTCAGTTTTTTGGATGTCCGCAACCTGGTTTCTCTGGTTCCTGCCTGATATCCTTTTATGCAAGAAATGCAATAGAACTCTCCTTACAGTCCATAATAAATCTAAGCCTGGTCATGGAAGTAGTAATGAGCAGTCCCAGATAATTGCATATGACTTTTAATGTCTGGTAAGATTGGTTTACTTGCACTGGGCAGGGGTGAAATAGCTTTGAGTTTAAATTAATGTTACATATGGACTAAAAATCCGTACCTTCTTTTATCCTTAGCAGATATTTGTGTACAATTCTGAACTATTTGTGATGTTATTACAATATCAAAATGAAAACATCTTTGTCTTAAACCTAATTGCCCCTGTTAACATCTCCATGTGACTTTTCTTAACCTTCCTGCTTGAGACTGTCACATAGCAATGTATTTTGGCTTATAGTATATCTGGATAACACATGCAGTAATAATAATTTTCAAAACATCTGTTCATTCTAAAATGACAGGATTTGATAGTAGTATTTGTCATTCTGCTTTTAAAAACAACGATACTCTCCCCCACCCCAAAACCAGGGCACAAATTTCTTCATCTCCCTCCAAAATAGATTTTCCGATCTCCTATCTGTCTTTATTCACAGGTTACGCTGCATGCTCAGTGTACAGGGCACTAATGTCTACCTGTTGTTTTCTTTCTTTGAAAAACCTTGCACCAATGAGTATAAAGCCATTTTAGTAGTTTATACTTGCTTTTCAGTGCCCTGCTGCTTTGTTACACAAGGGGCATCTATTTATTTATTGATTAAATTTTGTGAAAAGGCCTTTAGGGACATACTTAGAACTGTAAATAATTTTCAACTGAACAAGTTATAGTATATTGCTACACAATTTGAATTAATTGTTAATTCCTCCTTTAAGTGGCATTTTCTTTTGTACTGTTCCTAATTAAGATGTTCTTATTAGAATTATCAGGATTAATTTTGATGAACTGATCAAGTATATTCCCGCTGGGGATACATGCATATGCTTGTCTAAATGAAGATCAAGTTCTTTAGTGTTGCATTGTGAAGTTTTAAGTTTTTTTGGTATCAGCTAAATTAAAAGAAAAAAAATAATCCACCAATAGGGTTTTGAAGCGATGTTCTTTAAAGTCTTACCATGGTTTGGCGAGATGGGCAAGTGGATAGTTTTTTGCTTAACTGTCCAACTCTTTTTGTCATGAATGTCTTTTCCTTCTGGAACTGGTCACAGATCAGAGTGTTATAAAGTGTTCAGAATCCTAGTTATCTGTATCTATGTCTGAATGAAAATCCACTCATTCTAGTTAAGGACTATTCTCTGCTCCAAAAACCAATAGAAGTGGGAACAGAAAAGCAGTATCCACAAGAAATCCTTTTGACTTAGGTCAGTGCACCCTGCAATTGCATTGTAACACACACAGCATCAACATTTCATCATTTATTAACTTGATTTTAATTAGAGCTAATTCAACAGGGCAAGTTGTAGGGTGCTGCGCCTGGGGAGGAATAGCCCCCTGCACCAATATAAGTTGGGAGCTGACCTTCTGGAGAGCAGCTCAGAGGAGTGGGAAATGAGTGTCCTGATGAACAACAGGATGACCATGAGCCAGCAATGTGCAGTTGTGGCCAAAAAGGCCAATGGCATCCTGGGGTGACCAGCAGGTTGAGGTAGGTCATCCTCCCCCTCTAGTCTGCCCTGGTGAGGCCCAGTCTAGAGTAGTGTGTCCAGTTCTGGGCTCTGCAGTTCAAGAAGGACAGGGATCTGCTGAAGAGGGTACAGTAGAGGACCACAAAGATTATTAGGGGCCTAGAACACCTCTCATATGAGGAAAGGCTGACGGACTTGGGTCTTTTTAGTCTGGAGAAGAGAAGACTGAGGGCAGATCTGATCAACTCCTATAAACACTTGTGGGTGTCAAGAGGATGGGGCCAGTCTTTTTTCAGTGGTGCCCAGTGACGGGACAAGAGGAAATGGGCACAAACTGGAACATAAGGGGTTACATCTAAACATAAGAGGGAACTCTTTACTTGGAGGGTGGCAAAGCACTGGGATAGGCTGCCCTGAGAGGTGGTGGATTCTCTGTCTCTGGAGACATCCAAAACGCACCTGGACACGTTCCTGTGCAGCCTGCTGTAGGTGGACCTGCTTTGGCAGGAGGGTTGGACTAGATGATTTGCAGTCGTCCCTTCCAACCTCATATTATTCTGTGATTCTGTGACTGTTCCTTGGTGGCACTATGGACAGTTCTGTAGAAGCCTGAGCTCTCGGGGCTGATGCCTGAATTTAATTGATGTGAAGTGTCTCCCACTCCACATTCCTTTTTTGCTGTATGGAGATAGTTCATCTATTTTCTCCCCCTTTCACCTGACATACAGATGTTTTTACTCCATGGTACAAAAGTTACGTTCTTAATGACTATAATCCTCCCTCATGTATAATAATAATTTGTCTACTAGAAAACTTGTAGAAAATTACTCTATTTAAAAAGGATTGAATTTAAGTATACTAAGACTTCACGAGAGATGAATTTCCTCCACATACAGTCATTAAAACAGTCAGCCACTGGGTAAAAAGAAAGGGTCGGCAAGAAGAAGGAAAATCCAGTTAGGCCAGAAATTTGTCATTTCGTCATCGTGGTTTTTCTAGTACATTTGTGAGGGAAGAAGGGTTCCCAGTAGCTGCCCTGTTACCTTCAAAAGTGTTTAACACTGTGTGCTTGGCTTTGAGTGGCAAAGGTAGTTCCGGGATGACTGAAGGTACGTTTTCCTATCTAAATTTATTTGGTTTTTTTAGCCAAAAAGCCAAGAGAGCTCAAGACTTAAAAAAGCCTGAGTAAGAGCCTGTTGGGTGACTTAAGGGTGTGTGCAGCAGTCAAAGAAATCTCACAGCTGCTGGAAGCATAATAACTATGCATGTCTGATTGGTATTGTTTCAATAAAATAGAAAAATTTCAGAGGGGAAAAAAATCGAATGAACCTTCTATCTGTTAATTGCTCAAAGGTGAAAGTCTGTAGTCTGCTAGTGAGGAAGACAGGGAGGTATATTGTGATGCAGGTTTATACAGTTGTAAAAATGTTCTCTCCCACATTCAAACTGGACAGAATACTCAACTTCTCTGGTACGATGGCCCCTGAAGGACAGCGTGAATCCTGCTGTATAAGTGAAGGTCATTCTTTTCCTTTTTGTGTGTTGCTTGTAAAATAGCATAAAGTAGTTTGGGGATAGTTTGTCTGACTAATAGCAGTGATATGAGAACATATATATAAGAATATATTCCTTAACCTGAATATTACATGTAACCAATAGAATTCTTGAAATCACTGGCATGTTCAGTGTGGTGGGTCTTCTTTATTATTTCTATAAAACTTGGAGAACTGATCCTGGATACGTTAAGACTTCAGAAAAAGAGAGAAAAGAGGTAGGTGGAATGAATGGAAGGGCTCCCTGATGCAACATTAAGAACTTTTGGTTGATTTGTTTGTTGTCCTGTGCAGCTTTGTTAAAATTGAGAGCAGTGAAATGCTCTTTTTTTCTTTTTAAAGTATTTAACTGTCATTGGACAAGGCAGATCATAGCTAATTTTGCATACTACTGCTTGTTTTCTTCTCTTTGTCGTCCTGCCGTAATTTCCTTGCCTTCATCTTCTCATTGAAATGGAAGCTTTGGGCAAACACTGTACAGACCCGCACCACTGACGCTATCTGTAAGATGAATAGACCTTCACTTAAATTTAAATTTTGTATGCTTTTCACCCAAGTTGTTAGAGGTTAGAAGGCAATATTCACAACGCTTTCCTACAAGTCTCTGTGCTCGTAAAACATATGAAAGGCTAGAAATTAGAAATCACTTGAATTTTGTCAGATGCTTCGTGGATTTATATGGTTTGATTTTTTTGTGCGTAAGCCTCATGTAAATTGCATGCTATTTCCTAGATCTATTTTAGAACAGCAAAAAGAAATCACGGCCAGCGATCAATGGAGAATTTAGAATTTGGTCTCCCAAAATTGTAGATTAAGGAAAGCACTTTGTGATTTCTTTGCTCTCCATCAGGTGGTATTTCTTTAGATAGTTGGGGAGAATAAACTGCCAATTTTCCTTGTTGCCACAGGACTAGTAAACATTGTCTGTCTGGTACTTGTAAAGGAACAGTAAATATAGAAGCCCTCCTCATATCCCTGAATTTTGGCTAACTATATATGAAGTACCTTGTATCTTAATACCATCTCATTTTTAAGAATATTTCATTCACAGTGTTTATTTATTTTGGCAACATAAAGATACTTTTCTGAACAATCCTTCACTAGTGCAGTTGCATTAGTCTGTTGTGTTTCTCCTGGACCCTTTTAAAAAGCAAGTATTTATTCCTGATGGTGCTTGGCAGTCAAAATGCGTATGAGCAGTAAAAGGCCTAATGTAAAAATCTGCATAAATCACCTGAAAATGTGATCCCAATGCAAGCACAACCTACTCTGTCTTTCAGAACATTGTAGCTCTTGCGGAAGCAGGTTGCTTGGACTTCAGAACGTTTTGCACATCGTGTCTTGTACGTGAGGCTTTGGTATTTTTTTTCTTTCTTGAACCTAGCTTTTACTCAATACTTCTATAAAAAGCTCATTGTTTGTCATGCAAGTGTTACATGCACGATTTGTTTTATATGACTTAGATTTCTTCTTTTACGGTGACAATAGAGATGCTTTGAGATCCTTGGACTCTAATAAAGCAGCATAATAATTAATTTTTTGACTTAAGATATAGAGTTCTCGTCTATGTTCTGTGATGTGGTACCTTTTATACAGTAATTGTACAAAATATAATGGTGCCCATGAGATGAGGATGTAAACTCTGAGCAGCATAGATACTTTTGCTATGACTCTATTCTTTTCCTTTATCCTCAACTAGGTAAGGAAGCCTTTGAGATCTCTGCATTGCCTTGCTTGTGATGCATGTGTAGCCAGATATGATCAGCATTCTCTGTGGATTGGACAGTGTATAGGTGAGAGAGTTTGTTTTATCAAATTTGAAAATACCATATAGTTTAAAATTTCCAGAAGTAACGCCTTAGACAGAGAGCACACCTGATAGAAGAATACACAGTTGATACCGAAGGGGTTACTGACAGGTACCAGAGGGGAAATTGGGTAGATAGCAGAGAGAAAGGCAACTAAAATGATTAAAGGGATGGGGTGGTCACACTACGAGTAGAGACCAAAAAGTCTTGGGACTCTTATCCTTGAGAGAAGAAGAAATGGGGGATGTGTCTGAGGGTTTTTTGGGTTTTTTGTGGTGTGTTTTTTTTTTTTTTTAAAGCATTGCAGATGGTGGCTAAAGTGAGTGCAGAGCGGTTATTTGTGCAGCACATCATACTAGAATTAGGGGAGGTGCAGTGAGAATAGCAATTGGATTTAAAATTGGTAAGTATTACCCAACAAGTAGTGGAATTTTGCAGCCTGCTGCTGTAAGAGTTTGCAGATAGTAGCAGTATCAGAAGGTTCAGAAAGGGGTCAGAGAAACTTTTGGACAACGTACCTGAAACTAAATCTTAAAAGAACTGGATGAGAACGCAAGCTCTGCCATTGTAATGGAGTAGCTGTAGATGAGGAGAATGAAGCATAGAAAGCAGCCAGGCTCATTTGTCCTCCGGAACTAACACTGCCTGTTGTCGCTGTTAGAGAGAGCAGCTGGAGCAGCAGGACCACTGAGATAACCCCAGAGGGTGTTTCTGATGTTCTTGTGCTCTTTCAGAAACTCCCTCTTTTCTTCCTTTCTGTCTCATTACTGGTGCTGTTCAAGATAGAAAGGTTAGAGCTGTAGCAGTGTAGTTTTTGCATATTCTTTTGCCAATAGCTTTTTCAGTAACATTAAATACTTGGAAATATTTTTTGAGTTTTTGCTATTTACAAGGTGGTTAGACATCCTTCTGATGCATTGTTCCAAAGCTTTGAGCAATGCTGATTGTAATTTAAAGAAAAAATAATTGCATGTCTTCATGTAACAGTTTCTCTGACAGAAGTCTGGGCTTTTTTAGGTATATGCTTGCAATTCTGAAACACACAAAGGTCAAACAATTAAATTGAATAGCTTAGACTTTTTTCAGTTATACGAGACAATTGTACTATGTGTAGGGAGAATTGTGGTTGCATAATTAGTCTTCACTTCACTGAAACAGGCGAAAGCATGCTCTGAAGGAGAGACAAATCCTGGTTGACTTTCTCAGAACTATCTGTTCCATAAATTGGGGTAGCTTACCGGAGAAAGTTGAGAAAGATCAGTTTTGTCAAACTCGCTTGAGGGTAGCGGAGGTAATAAATAAGAAGTGGGTTTGATTCTTTTTCTTCTTATTAACTTAATGGGAAATGCAAATACCGCTGAATTTTAAAACGTTGAACTGTTTTTTCCCTTGCCTCGAATACAGGCATTGGGAACCATCGTTACTACCTATTGTTCCTGTTTTTCCTAACTGTGACCGGTGTCTGGCTGCTTTATGGAACTCTACTGTGTATGTATCCAATAATGTATTTTCATTCAGCTTTCAAGGATGCATATATATGATCTTCATTTTTTAGCTTTTCATTTCCAGCTAGTGTAATTATACTTGTGCAAATGATACTGTATTTCAGCAATTTTATTATCTTGTAATTCTGTCTTTGAATAAAAACATATCGTATCTGAGTCTTTGGTCAAATAGCTGATTATGCTTGTGTTGAGTAGGAACTAAGATACAGCTCCAGTGAGATGTCCATTGGAAAATACAGTATCAGAAAGCATTTTTGTGGAGATGAAATAGGGAAGCCATGTGGAAGAAGGTCAGGTTATGGGTCCTAGTCTGGATACCCCTTACAGCAATAGAAAATAAGCTTGTAAATACATTATTGCAAAGGCTTTCTTGATTTTGTAATTTGAAATATCTATATTGAACACTTGCTAAAGTTTGTTTGTTTTTAACGTAGTGATAACTTTGAAAAGAGAACTGTGTATATAATTAGTAAATCCAACCTCTTACTTTGGCAGATTAAAACATTTGTTGGAGGAGAGAGGAGAGCCCTTATAATGTAGGTTTTGAGGATGAATTAACATAGCACTAACCTTTTAAATAGAAAATAGAAGTTCATTTTATTGTATATTACTTTGCATTACATTGAAATGAATGACTATTTAACACAGAGTGAACCGACTATGGCAGTGGAGGACACAGGACACTCGTGAACATGAGTTGCTTTCCTGTGTTTCAGTGGTGGTCTTATGTATGCAAAAAGCATGTAATTTTCTTCATTTCTTGCATGTGAAGGAGCATGGAAGGAAAACCTCTTTATCATTCTCCTGGTATAGAGGCAAAACCAAGTTGCTCTGCTTTTAGTTGTTTGGATTTTTTTATAGGTTAAAGACACACGTGGTCGGCTTTAAGTGTCTCTTACGAAATCTACAGAAGTTGGATATCCCAGTTTACATCTATTTATATTAGTGGTAAAATAGCTGCTTTCTTGACATTTTCACCATAATGTTGTCTTTTGTTGATGATGGTGTTTAAAATAAATGATGAATTTTTGCCCTAAAATTACAAATAATCATAAAGCAAAATTTCAGAAGTCTTCACAACAAGAGATGATGACTTATTTCAATATCACTAGTTAGCTTAAAAAAAAAAAAAAGTACCTAGGTACTCACTACGGCTTATGAACACATAATGTAAAGACTATGTAGCCAGAATAGCAAGTAGACACATATCCATGTGGGTGCTTTTAAGTGGGAACATGATATGTTAAATGTGGTATTTCTAGAGCATATTGCAATTCAGTATTCATTCTGTGCTACTAATCTTTGTTCAGTTCCTAAGTGGCTTATGTTAAAAGCATAATTAACTGATTATGCATCTTTTCAGATTGGTCAAACCATTGCACAACAAGTTATCACCAAGATGGAGTGTGGACATACTTCACCCAAATAGTATATTGTTCTCCCTGGGTTTCCTACATCTTCGCAGTAGCCTGTTTTCATACCATGTGGGCTTCGTTTGGGCTAACTGTTCAGCTTTATCAGGTATTATTTTGCTTCAGTTTATGCTTCTTTCTTAAAGAGTTATCATATTAAAACTTTCCCCTAGATGATTTCCTCCCATAAAGACCTTGTGCCTGCTTGCCTTGACTGATTAATGTCACATCTAGGTGTTTTTCTTAAATCTCAAGGTAGTGCTTGGAGTTTCATGGGTAGTCAGCATTCCTGTGTGAAAAGTAGGATCACAGTCTGCAAATAATTCCTATAAGTGAGTTCTGGGTTTACTGCTCATGAAAAATTCCAAACCTATAAAAAGATATATGTGAAGGCAAGAAACATATTTGACTAATAGAACTGGTATTACTGCCTCAAAAATGAGACAAAAGCTCAATTAGTCCTGAATTTAAAATTCTACAGCAGAGCTCAGCAGATCGTCATTAGCCTGTATTGAATCCCATTGCTACAATAAATATACATGATCTGTTTTTTACCTTGATAAGGACTGAAAAATTTCCTGTTTATGTTTTTCATTTAGAGAGCTTGACTAAGCAAACAAGATTGAGAAGCGCTGTGCTAAAACATCTAGCAAACAGCTTGTTTAGCAGCTTTTAGGAAATATGTGCCATTTAAATATGGGCTAAGCACACTGAGCTAAAGTGGTTTGGTTTTGGGTTTTTTTTTTTTACATCTTGTTTTAAAGGAAAAATAATAATACACAATTTTAAATCTGTGCTGCTAGATTTTTGTGGTGTCCAAGACGCTGATATATCATCCTGGGAAACTTAGTAGTTAGCTACTGTGTTTTGTACACAGTCATTTGTAAATGTACTGCTTCATGATACTCAGCATGTCATTCAGTGAAGCAACCTTGCAGCTGTTTATAGGGTTTATAAGATTTCTGTTGATTTAAAAAAAAAATTGAGGGGGGAAAAAAAGGAATAAGTAAGCGAAAATACAGAAAACACCACCATAAACCTTATTGTGAAACTCAGCAAAAGAAGACAGGGAATCAAGAAAATGAAAATGTTATTGTTAAGTCTCTGATATCTTCTTCATCGTTTTTGGCGGCTACTTTGTCTATTTGGGGGTATCTTTTTCTATCAATTTATGTGGTAGCACAAAATCCGAGGATATAGGGGCTGTAGATATTGCACTTCTACAGACATCTATAAAAGTACAGTCATTACAGTCATCCTAATTAATCTTGCCTTCTCAGTGGAAGCATTGATGTTACAACTTGCTGGGTTCTGTTTTGGTCCAAGTGATGTTTAAAAACATACTTTTCAGTCATTAATTACGTCAGTAGCTACTTATTTGTTAGATATGGCCAACCTTGTCCCCTCTATCCCTTCTCAGTAAGATCTTTTTGTATGACTAGAATTTTAATTTGCAATGTTCATGCTTTAACCATTGCATTTTTTCCTTTCTGTAAGATTGCATTCTTGGGATTGACCTCGCATGAGAGAATGAACCTCCTGATGCAGAGAAAATCTTCTATGCATCCTGTTTCAGTCAGGAGGACTCCATACAAGTGAGTATTAAAGAATAATGTGTATTAAGCGTTTATCTTTTCGGTACAGATTTGCTTCAGTGCTTCAGTACTTCATAAATGCAAAAAAAGATGGTAGGCTATGGATGTGTCTGTGATGAGTTGGACTAAGAGGAGGAGATTTTCCTTGCTGAGAATTTCCTTCCCCCTAGGAAATAAACAGCCAGCATAAGAGCTACTGGGGTTCTTTCTGCATGGATGTGTATATAGGAAAAACCTGTGCCAAAATCAGTCCATAGCTCTAATCAGTAGATGCTATTTAGGGGGTGTTGTCCTTTAATTTGTTCATCAATCTCTGTGTCTGGTCTGTAGGTTCAGGGAGAGAATTAAGGTATTAACTGGCCCCTTTCTGACTTCTCTTGTATGATTTAGTTCAAAGGAGAGATTAGTACCAAACTGTCCCTGTTGCACTACAAGTCCATGTTTCCTCATTTGTGTTAGCAGATGAGATCTTACTAAGTACTAGCTTTGAAATCTTTGAGTTGAACTTAAATACAATACAGGTTGTAAAAATTCGACAAAGGAATAATGCTCAACAGAGAACTGTTCTTATGTTTCTTTCCCCTGAGCTGTCTTCATTGAAAGCTTTGTCTTAAGTACTGTCTCACGGTGAATGTGTATTTTTTAATGTCTTTGGTCTTCTTTTGCTAGGTTTATTAATTGATGTTCTCTCATTTTCAGTCTTGGATGCTTCCAGAATATTGCAGACTTTTTTCAGTGCAGTTGCTTTGGTATGTTCAGACCCAATGTAGTTGACTGGGCCAAGCAATACAACCTTTTTCATTTGGCAAAGGAGAAAAATGTTCATTCTGTATGACGTTTTCCTTAATTTCTAAAACCGTTGAGCTGAAAGCTAAATAAAACTGGGTATCTTGTTAATTTTTACAAAGTCTTCTGAAATTGTTTTTATTTTTATTGTTTCAAATATTAAACCTATCTTGCATAAGCTACAGTGGGTTTGTATATGGAACAATCACTATATGTCTGTATCTATATAGTGTGAGCCAAAACTATTTGAAATTTTATGTGATGAGATGACACTAACATTGTATTTTTAAAGGTAAGTTTTCAGGACAGAATTTCAAAACCACATTGGTACCCTTTGCTTTATTTTGCAGACAATAGAAGAAAATTACACTTGAAAATTAAGGGCAGTGTTTATATTTAAAGGTTCCATATTGCATTTACCCTGTAATTTTATTGCTTATGTTGTGAAAAACTCTATTAGGCCTTTGTATTTGGCCTATGTAATAAAATAGAGCTTTCCTGCTTCCGAGTACATTTTTACAAACTGAAATAGATTCAAGGAATGTGTGACCAGTGGGGTGTTCAAGAACAGGTAGGCACAAAACCTTAAGAAAAAGCCTGACTGTTTGCTTTGTGTTTTGCGCATACGTATGCCCTGGTGGTGTATGACAATAGGTAAGTTGATGACGGAAAAAAGCAATGCATATAAAAAGAGGGAATTATTCCCGGCTGCATGCATAGATCTTTAATAGCTGGATGTCAGCCATGTTCCCAAGAAAAGGCCGGAGCATCAGTCTGGGGTGGCCAGCTGAGCAGAGTGGTAGGTAATAATGGAAACCAGTAAGGAAACAGGTGAGGATCAGGAGATTAAATACCGTCTAAAACTGACAACATAAAAGTAGTCTAATGAAACACAATTCTTGTAGTTACGAAATGAGGGATTTCATTCATCTTGGTGAAATTTATTTATCTGCAACATTGTAGAACATAAAAACTAAAAACACAAGTAAATTCAAATAAAAATAATGTGAAGCAGTATCAGTACTTTATTGTAGCTTGAAAACATACAGTAGCAAAACTTTCAACACTGTTCTGCGAAAATGTGGGGTTTTTTTCAGAAATATCTCCTTTGAAAGAAAAAATTTCAAATATTTCTTAGATGTTACTCGCTTTGAAACAATTACTTTGCCATAAGAAAAAATGTCAAAACATTCAATGCTCCATCAGGAGATCGGTAGACATACAGTTGGCATTACATTCTGAATGAAGGAAAACGTGGCCTAAGTTGGAACACTCTGTCCCTTGTGCTCCGTAATGTATCTCTGTTGTAATGAGACAGTATGCTGAGTCTTTAGAATTCCACACTCAAGTGTTCTAAATACTAGTTCCATGAATAAAGTTCTGTAAGGGTTTTTTTTGTCTTTATTTACTGTAAAACAAACATGAATCTTGTTTTATCGCTGTACCTTTTTAAGCTATTCTAAGAATTTCTTAAGATACAATCTCACAAACTTTTCCTGCAAGTGGAAAATATTAAAGAAATGCCCTAGGTTCTTTGCAATTTGTGGTGCTTAATGTTTTACTCAAGAACTATCACTTGGTGGCATCAACAGCAGTTTGAGTCTATTGCATTCGTCTCTTCTCATTCGCATTCTTTCTTTTCCACTTGAGTGAGGCCACCAAACCCAATTCCTTTGGGACCAAAGTTCTTTGCATAGCAAACTGCAAAAGAAGGAGGGAGGTAAATGGTTTTCTGAATCACAGAATGGTTAGAGTTGGAAGGTGCCTTAAAGATCATTGAGTTCCAACCCCACTGCCACAGGCAGGGACACCTCCCCCTAGACCAGGTTGCTCAAAGCCCCATCCAGCCTGGCCTTGAACACGTCCAGGGATGGGGCAGCCACAGCTTCTCTGGACAAAGAATGTTTTCATATAGAGGTAAATTGCTTTCTCTTTTAGTATTATTTCCAAATTTAAGTTAATGAAAGGAAGGAAATCTGAAATAGCGTCTTTCCCACAAGTGTCTACAGTTTCTAATACAGAAACTGGAATCACATACTTGGATTAAACAAGTCCCATCTGATCTTACCCCAAAAAATTAAGGAACTGTATGTATTTAAGTAATATTTCATTAAAGCTACTTTTCCTGTCTCAGTAAAACTCAGTCTGGGCGGGTAATACAGAGTAGTAAGTCAGAAATTTTCAAAGGAGGTTTAAAGACCCTCAGAAACCATTGATGGAAGTATAAACTGTTCCATTCTAACTTTGTATTGGTCAGTATGTGCATGGTTATTTAGCAGCTCTGCTAATGGTCAGCATTTTTCTCCAAATATGCTAATGCCATCACTTGCAGTTGTCTGACTGCACCCAAAGTCATGGAACTGGAGTATTCTTTAGGATTCTCTGTAAAGTTTAGCCTAGGATAGAAAAACTTCGCATATTTTCCCCTTTAAGCTACTTCTCAGAGTCAAGTGAAGTCTTTGAATTTTCTTGGTCTGAGAACATCTGGATCTGTAATTTAGCCTGAATGTGCTATCTGTGCTACCAATATAGTGGAAGTATCTTCTTAACAGTTACTGGGAAGAAGTCCAGTTAGGACCATGACCTTAAACAGATGACCGTTGAAAATCTGGCTTTGTTTGGGGGTTGTTTGGTTCGGGTTTTTTTGAGTGAAAGAGATTATGCAGCTACAAGAGGCTGCCCAGCAGATATGGCCGGCTTTCACCTAAGGACAGATTTGTAGAAAATTTACAATATTAACTGTTAATAGTAGAAGATGCAACTGCACGTTACCATAGCTCTTGGCTTTGATTTCAGATAGTTGTTACAAATTATAAAGTGAAATGTCACAAAGTTGTTAAGCATGTACCAAGGTAAAGCGTGATGGCAATACTAGGCCTAAAAGGAGTGACTTTAGATCGACTCAGTAACCCAGTTAGCTCATTGCAATCCTTACCTTTACAGTAGAGCTCTCCATCTTTGTCTGTAACATTCGTAGATTCTAAACTCTTTCCACAAATAGCACAACGGAAGCACGTCTTATGCCAAGGCTGAGGAAATTAAGACAATTAATGATCTCTTACAGAAAGTGCACAAACGGCAGGTACAAGAAACACAGAACAATTGCTTTTTATGATGTAAAAAGGTTAAAATTGTTTTGTTGGTCTTATGGTTTCTATTTTTAGTCATTCTAGGTAAGTCTTTTTTTTTTCCCCAATTACTTTATTATCCCATATCAACATCTTACCTAGCGACTGTTATTAATGGAGGTCCAGTACAAAGCACAGAGCTATAGATACTACTCTTCTCGTGGCTACTTTGATGTGCAGAAATAATATTCTAGTGATAGTTCCAAAAGCAGTGACCTAGGTAGCCTGTGAGACAGGCTTTTGTTTTTCCAGTCGCAGGATCTTTTCAAAATACCTGCAATTGCCACTACAAATAAATGTTTAAATTATAAATATGCCCAGAGATCAACAAGATGCAAAAAGCTGAAGACAGCTTATGAAAAGCACATAGTTTTAAATCTGAAAGTGCATTGGTGTCTCTAGCAATTTGCTAATTCATCCTCCTGTTTTCCTTATCAACACTATGAGTAAAAATGCAAAAGATCAAGGACCTGTTTGCTGTCATTTATTGCCGTTATAAGAGTGTGTCTGATTTCTAGTGCTATAGTAACTACTTACTTTTCCTCCTCCCATGATCTTCTCTGCAGCATACACTGATTTGCCACAACGAGGACATTTATCCACATCTACCATCATTTTTGCAAACTTTGAAGGATTAGTTGGTGTAGAAGGGCGAGCAGGTTTTGGCGACCCCCTAAAACAAAAGTGTTTAAAATTAGCTGCTTAAAATGTTATTGTCATTCTAGAAATATAATTTCATCTTTTTGGTAAGTTGAGGGGGGAGGAGGAATCAATTACTGGCCTTAGATATGCAGATGAAGGGGAAAAGAGAGAAAATTACATTATTCTATTGAACTCTGCATTGTGTGATTGAACAGTTGATACTGCAACAGCTGATGTTACCTGTTTTGGATTGAGTATGTGGAGCTGACAGCAGCCACATGCAGACAAGATTGTATTTAATGAGAAATCAAAGTTAAAACCACTTTGTTTTATTGAGAAGCAAGAGGGAAAATACAAGCAAAAGACCTTCCTGTTCTTTGTAACTGACTATCTGCTGATATGTAGTGGTAGGACGAGGGGTACTGGTTTTAAATTGAAAGAGGGGAGGTTTAGATTAGATATTGGGAAGAAATTTTTTGCTGTGAAGGGTGGTGAGACACTGGAACAGGTTGCCCAGAGAAGCTGTGGATGCCCCATCCCTGGAAGTGTTCAAGGCCAGGCTGGATGGGGCTGTGAGCAACCTGCTGTAGTGGGAGGTGTCCCTGCCTGTGGCAGGGGGGTTGGAGCAAGATGATCTTTAAGGTCCCTTCCAACCCAAACCTATGATTGAGTGACAGGAAGAAGTCAGATTTTGCATGCAGTTGTTTCATTAGTGACCGTACCGTTTGGACAGGGAACTGGTGTTCTTAGCTGATCTCAGGTCAAAATCACATCAGAAAAGTAGCTTTGCTTTGTGTCTCTGGACTTTGTGCTTTATGTCTTTGTGCTAGCTTAAAGCTTTTACAGAATGACTTTTGAATTATGGGATTGTTGGACTGCAACAGGTCATTAAATTTCCAGGACATGATGGTTTCCGATGCAGAATTCTGCCCATAATTGATTCATATCTTACAAGGAGCTATAGTTAAATACATTATTTAAGCTTTTATTTCCTGCACAGCATATTGTTTAATTGGTTTCCTTATAGTAATACCAGAAGAAAGCATCATTGATTTGGAAATGTGCAGCTTGGAGAATCATAGAAAAATACTACAAAAATGTGCTGTCAGAGATAATTATGTGCAGCTGAGGCTTTTGGAAGATCGTATCCCATTAGAATTCCTTTGTTCAAACATATTCTCGGTGTGTTTGTAAGAGTTATTCAAGCCACAGGGAGGTTTTAGAAATGTTATTTTCCCCCATTGAGGGGTGTTAACAGCGTGTGGTAGTGTGATTATTTCTCTTAACAGTAAAACCTAACTGTATTTTAGCCTCTGACATGAAAAAAAAATGTTCTCCTGTTCCGTGGTGAATGTGACTTTACCACTGTGCTGCTAATGGCAAATTACAATTGCAGTGAATATTTATGTCTGTGGTGGCATATAAAGGCTGCTTCTGCAGAAGAAATGCCCATTGAAGGAGGAGATAATTTACAAGGAATGTTGAAAGAGACTGAATGTCATTAAAAACTGGTAAATGACTGTGTCCACTGAAGGAAAGGTTGTAGAAAAGTCTGCTGCGCTACTTAGGCTAGGTGTTGTTATGGAAACAGAATAAAGTATCATCTAAAATACCCCACTAAGTGACAAGTAGTACCAGGAAAAGGTGCTGTCAGCGCGATTTAACTCACTGTTGCAGGTTGAGGCCCAGGTGGTCACCAGTGTCAGTGCTGAGACATCCTGCCCCTTGTCCAAAGCCAACACCTTTGGGGCCGTATTTTCTCCCGTAACAAGTTTTGCAGTAAATTTCAGATTCATGAGCTGCTACTGTGGTACTGTCCAGAGCTTTCCTGCAAGCCACTGAAAACGGGAAGAGAAAGGCATGTATAAACACTTGTGTTTTCAAATCTGAATTTATGTGTCTCAGAATAATTACAATTAGTAGGGGAGGGGGTTTTGTTTATCTTGAAAAATACAGGAAAAGGAGGGTTGTTAGCCTGTAGTCATTATAAAACTTCACTGGGTTGTTGTAAAGGAGTTGTGTGTACACAAAAGGTGCTTTGCTTTTGCCACTCTGAAGTAATACTCTAACCCTAGGAAATCAAGGGGGTGTCAAGGCAATTTGTTTAGATCTGTGAAGCTTAAGATGGATTTGAGATCATTGTCCCCCACTTCCAAACCTTAAAAAAAAAAAAAAAAAAAAAAAGGTTGCAGCAGTGTTGATTCTTCTGTGCATCTTTCAAGATAGTCACTCATGCCAGCCTGTTCTATTTTCATGTGACGTGTTTCTAAAAGAGGATATAACAGATGTACCACATCCACACAGAGTCAAGCAGGACACGTTTTTTATTCATTGAGCCGCAGGTGTTTGAGCTGCAGTGCATGGCGAAGCAATGATCCCAAATGACTAGTAGTCTCGGCTCTGTTAAACTTCCTCTAGGATAGCGAGAGTGTTTTGGAACAACGTCCTTAGGACAGGAGGTGCCGTAAGAAAGCCTGACATTGACAGTGGAACACAAGTTACATCCTCCATGGCACTACTTTAAGCCTAGCCTCAACTAGGGAGGACCAAAAACTAATGAGCGCTAATGGTTGCTTATTTGGGGATCTCAGTAAGCAAGTATCCACGTTACTGAGGCTGGTCTCATGTATTATAATTCTCATCGAGCGGCCGTGGAAGCCAGATTGCTCTTTGATTAGTTCTCTGTTCATCTGAAATCTGGTCAGTGTTTAGAGACCAAATGCTGTTACCTGTCTAGTGGATGCCCTTGCTGCTTATACATGGAATTTGGACAAAAATGAACGGGGAAAAAAATAGTAGCTACGGTCCTCATCTTGGCATTTTTTACCCATTACCCCTTGTCCTGTCACTCCACTCTCTGATAAAGAGTCCCTCCCTGTCTCTCCTGTAGGCCCTCTTTAGGTACTGGGAAACCTTGTAGCAGCCTTCCAGTGCCTAGCAAGGGCCTACAGGAGAGATGGGGAGGAACTTTTTATGAGACGGTGTAGTGATAGGACAAGATATAGTAGTTTTAAATTGTAAGAGGGTAGATTTAGATTAGATATTGGGAAGAACCTGTTTACTGTGAGGATGGTGCAACACTGGCCCAGGTTGCCCAGAGAAGCTGTTGAAACCCATCCCTGGAAGTGTTCAAGGCCAGGAGGGATGGGGCTTTGAGCAACCTGGTCTAGTGGGAGGTGTCCCTGACAATGGAGCTGGGGGGTTGGAACTCGATGATCTTTAAAGTCCCTTCCAACCCAAACCGTTCTATGATTTTATGTTTGGGGAACTCGGTGTGAGACAGCCCCCAACCTCCTTGAGAGGAAATGAAGTTTTCAGTTTGGAGTGTGTATAGAAAAAAATCAGTGGGTTTGTAATATGCATAAAAGTTAACATTTCAACACTTTTTACCAATTATACACTGTGTCAACAGTGGTCGATAGAGCTTAAAAAAAAAAAAAAAAAAAAAAACCAAAACCCCAAAGAAAAAGCAGAAAACTTTTCTCCAACTTCCCTTGAACAAGCACTTGTCCCACAGAGGGTATTCCAGCCATGCATGGGCTATTGACAGCTTGGAAAATAAAGCTGCTTAGCTCATGTAAGCATCAGAAACCTGTGAAATACACAGTATTGAAAGTGCTTGGAAGTTCAAGCTTTAGCAGAGCTAGCTGGGTGTTTGATCAGTCCCCTTTTCCCCCATGTTTATTGTATCTGTCCTGCTGTGAACCTAAAATTCACTTGCATCAGTGAATCTAAACTGATACTGGAACCTTTAATTCTGTTACTGTACTGCATAGAGGGGAGGATAATTTGCAAGGGCCTTTATACTTAATGGAAATAAAATGAGAGACTTCTGTAAATGCATAAACCTGATTTGGTTGTGCTACAGTCTCTTCTGCTTTGAGGTGATAATTATGTTTGCTAAGGGAGTTAAGGGATGATGGAAACTCTAGCCATAGATAAAGTGCTTCTATTTCTGGCACCTTAAGGATAGAGTATCAATTCACCACGACAGATGGAGCAAAAACCCTTGAAGGGCTATTGTTGAAATAACTTTGAGACCTGTCATCTGCCAGCAGATACTGTTCATGAGCTGGCATGAAGAGGTTTCAGGTTGATGGTGTGAGATCCTGGCAAATGTCCATCACAGCTGCCGTTTAGGAAGAAGCTGACAGAGAAAACACAGCAGGTAAATGGCAATCTGCATGGGAAAGTGTGTTGGAAAGAAGTTTTTCTCTTACAATGTTTGTAATGGAAAACTATGGACTGGAGAGAGTGTGATTTATATTTCAGCTTGCCTGATTTTTACTGAGTTAACAGGTTGGCTTGAATTGCTTATCATTTTGACCAAACTGACCTTTTGGTCAAAATATACGGTTGAGTTTTGTGTGTCTGGTCAAATAAAAGTTAAATATAAAATATATCTTAAATGTATTTAATATGAAAATATATAAGAGCTCAGCTAAATAGGTTAACTGTTTCCGTACCTGAGATTACCTCGGGGAGGGTTGATTTTCTTCTCTTGAGAAATGAAATCCTATAATTGGTTCATTGAAAAGCCGATGAACAAGATACATGATACTGAGTCATCCCAAGCTGCTGATTAGTGTGTGTGAATCATGGGAAAAGTAAAGCAAATTAACATACCTCTCATATGCCAACTGGGCTTAGATGCATCTTTAGGTTTTGACCTTAAACATATTTCTGCTTTTTTTTAGTACCTAACCTATTAATAATTTAGTTCAGATTACAGCTACAAAGGGCAAATAGAACAAAATAAAACCCCCAACCAACCAACCAAAACAAAACCAACCCAAAACATAACAAACCAAAGAAAGGGCTGGCCAAGCTAACGGATATGCATTGGTTATCATGAATCACTAAAAAAAAAAAAAAAAAAAATCAGTTATACTAGGAATGAAACTTAAACGTGTTCCAGTATTAGGTGGGAGAGAAATATTATTAACTATGCCCTATTAGGGCAGCTGTTTATTTTTATTAAACACTGGAGAGTCTACACATTTGTTGTCTTCTGTGTTATTTTCTAGCACTTGATAAAGCACAAGTGTAAATTAAACCTTTCTCATAATTACTACTTTCATATCCTTCACCCTGTAGTTGCTCTGATACTTAGTATTAATTGTTACAGGCAGCACATGGAAGCAATAAGTGTCTAGTTATCACAAAACTGAGATTTTTATCATTCTGTAAGAACTGGCTAAAGGTTGTCAATTAACTGAGAACAGGGAAGTCTGTCTTACTTGGTCTTTCAGGCATCACTTGCCAGGCACTTGGGGAAAAGCAAAGATGACTCGAGCATGTTTTTTGGACTGATCCTGCGTAGTGCTGTACTGTGTCATCTAAACGTGTAATATTAGTCTTGTGCCTTGAAATAAGAGTTCTTTATCCATCCAGGAAAGGAGGGTGAAAAACTGGATTCAGTGGCTTCTGAGCTGTCATGCTGAAATTCATGCTGCAAAGATACTAAATCTCAAGCATTGTTTGCAAAATAAACTATTAGTGGTTATTGAATCATTTGCTCTCTCCACAAAGGGCAAACAAGGCTGAATTGATACCTTTTCTCTAATTTTTCAAGTGCTACTTGACTTGCAGAGAAAGCGAAGTTCCTGGAAGTTATCTGCCAGATATTACAGAGGTGCATGGAATCAAAAGAATAAATGAAATGGGGCTCATTGAAATATGAAGAAGGAGACTGAGGCACGTGTAGGTGTTGGTGGGAGACTTTGATAGCACCAGCGTAATGTCTTTCAGCTTTTCTGAATTAATGTTAGGATTCACCTTAAAAGTAATAATCTCCCATAATATCTTAATAAGACACGCTTCTGAGTGCTGTGTGTTTAGTTCTTTTAGACTTTTTTATCTTGATACAAACCTTGGTATGTTGTGAGACAGAAGATAAAGGTTTCTTGGAGATGGACCTAGATATGGTGATTCTGCAGCACTCTAGCATCCCTAACAATAATCATCCAATGCGTGTTTAGAAAAAGGAGAACCAGGAGCCTGAGCAGCGTGTTGCTTAGAGTAAAGGGCTAGAAAACTCGGCTTGATTATTAAGAGCTGTGATGGAGTGGCAAACTGGCATTTCAGAAAAATGTTTGATGCTCCTGAAAATGGATTTGGTCATTTTGCACCTCTCGTTTTCTAAAAGGATGGGAAACAGGTTTCATCTTGAGATGTCTACAGGGTGCCAGAGCAGAATCAGTCTTGCTGTGCTGTACTGTATGTAGGGTGATTAACACGTGACTGCCCTCGGCTTTGAACTTACCCAAAAAGAAGGTGAATAAGCTTTTCAAAACTTTCCCTTTGTGAGATTCAGTTTGATGCTGGTTGCTGCTACTGCCCTGTATGTTGCTTGTGGTGTTTAGAAGCCTGCTGTTGGTGCCCTGTGAGCAAGCATGTTGAACTGGGGAAACTACGAAGCTTCTTTTTTGTATGCGCAGTAACGCAAAAGTAGATTTACTAGCTATACTGGAAGATTAATACAGAGTTATGGGAATATTGTATAGTTAAAACAGTGTAGCCCAGCTTACTGCAGAGGAAGCATGTCTTGTGAAAACTCCTTCCATTGCACTGGATTTCCTCAGCGTGGTACACAGTCTTTTCACAAGCACCACATTTCGCTCCACCTCCCCAGTTCGGCATCCTTGTATCTGGAGGGTAGCCTAGAAAAATCAAATTACATAAATAAACACAACAGCAAGAGTGAATGGTTTTAAACCAACAGTTTGTTGTTGTTGGGGTTTTTTTAGTTTTTTTTTTCTTTTTTGCTTCTTCATCTCCAGTAAACTGCTATTGCAGGGTGGCCCCAAGCCAGTATCTGCTGGTGTGAATTACACCGCAGTGTTTGTAGATTATCTGGTAGCAGGGAGATGAGATGGTAGCTGGAGTCCACCCAACTTCTATAGCCCTACTGAGGAAGGGAGACCTGAGGACACCTTCCTTGCTGGTGGGAGCTGTGGCTGGCATAACAGGGTTTTGAGGCAGGCTGGTAGCAAGCATATACTACATACCTGGGTGGTAGCAGGCATGTGTCCTATCCATGGGTGAAGCTGCTAACCCAGTACTTCTGGGGACAGGAGCAGTCCAGGATTTACCTCTGCCAACCTCTTTTGTAACTAAGGATATTCTTCAGCTCAGTATGTTGTGATGGTAAATATGTGAAATGATTGTAAAGCATTTCACTAAAAAGGTACCAGCATCACTCAAACCTCTTTTGGAAAATTGGATCTAGTATTTATTTTCCAACAAACAGTCATTTTCTTTCAATCCTCCCCCGCACTGTATCCCAGCATCACCTTTTCCCCTCAGTTTTTGCTTTATGTATTGTGGTCTGGTTTAGGGAGGCCAAATTATATTCCAAGTTAGTAAACACTTGGAAACTTTACTGGAGATTAAGCAAAAGTGTGGACAGTATTTGGCATTAAATTTTCTACAGAACAGTATCCTACCTAAACTCTCTGTTGAGGGACAGCATATAGTTCTATTTATACCTCTCCAAAGCAAGTGCTCATTCATCTAGGGCCACATGAGCTTCCTTGGTAACATGTATAAAGGCAGTTGTCTGTGTCAGTATGATGTCATTTGATACAATTCACACCTGGATAGTTCCACCTTGAAGTTTAACAAATGTACGATGTTATTTCAGAGAATGCTTTAATAGAAAAAGTTGTCTGTTCCTTTTCTGAATTCCTCATGAAACAGCTGGTACATCACTGTGCTGCACATCTGTTATTAAAATAATAACAGATAGGTTCTTAAGATACGGGCTTTAGATATGTTTTTCTTTTGTGAGTTGTTTTAAAAATCTAAAATTCTGTTTTTTTTTTTAAAAAAGAGTAGTTCTTACTATTCCAGTTAATGTTGAAGTGACTTGCCCAAGGTCACACAGGAGGGCAGTGTCAGAGCCAGAAGCCCAGCTTCAGCCGGCTCAGTAAGTGCCCTTTCTGCTGATTGTGCTGTCACCCATCTGAAACAACTCCAGCCTATGGTTTGCCCTTTTGTTTTCTTGTTTGAGTCATTGTTTCTGGAAAGTCTGGGACGTCATCTTGTCATCTGCCCATCGTATTATCGGGTTGTTCCGAGCTCCTGGCTCAGACCTTCCTTCTCCTTCTTGGAAAACTAGTCACCTTCTTATTATAGTTCTTTCCAAGCCTGCTTGTGCTATTTGTATTTGATTAAATTCACCATGAGATACTTGTAACTAAGAAAAGGATTTTGAAGGCTGAAGCAGCCCTGCTACCTGAGAATGTTCTTCTGAAGTCAAGTGAGAGAGAGGGGAGTTTATCACAGCAGTGATGTAGCATAGCTGGTATTTTGAATGACTGGCATTTCAGACTAACATTTCACTGTGTTTGTACATTGGACACTAATGTCCCATGTTTATCACCATTTTAGTGGCTTCTGTACTGTATCTTCTGACTTTTTGAATGAAACAAACAATTTCTATGTGCCAGTTCTTCAAGCTTAGCCTGAAGCTGCAAGGAATTCTTTCTGGCTACTAACATGAAGCATCGTGCAGTAGTGTAAAAGATGTGTCTGTGAAGCAACGGGAAGAGAGCACAGGAGTGTGTGCATACATTGGAGCAAGAGCACTGAAGAAGTAGCACGTTTTAACAGTTGGTGTTTGATAACAATGCAGATACCAGCATATCAAAACATCTCTGCTTCAGTACTGTGGTTATTAATATATCCTTAACCCTGTTTAATTACATGTTCACTGTTGTGACTGCTACCTGTGGTAGACAGCACACCTGTCGTCCTCATGCAAGATCCTGTCTCTCCTCCTCTTTGAGAGGCTGATTTATACTCAGCTGAACAACCTCCCCAGCTCAATCAGCCTTGTCCTCTGCTGTCATACAGACACAGCATCATTAATCTCTTTCAGCCCCTACCAGCTCTCTTGGGAGGCTGTTCACAAGCCAGCCTGCTCTGACAGTCGGAAAACAGTAATGATGCAAGAAGAAAAAGAAAACTCTGTTTATCTGTAATGTAGCAAGAAAGAAGAAAAAATCTGATGTAGCTGAAATAAGAAACAAAAAATAAGAGCAGACGGTGAATGTGGTTCCTTCTTACTCAGTGAGGACTTTGCTGGATAGCACTGTTGATTTTTTTTTTCTCATTTCTTTTAAATGGGAGATAAAAGAACAAAGAGAAATCTTTCATGTAGGTAAAATATTCTTGTCTCATTCTGCCAATCTGTATTTTCTCCTATTCTTAACGTACTTTTGTATCAGTGCCATTTTTTCTCTTAAAAAAATACTTCAATTAATGCTTCAAATATCTTAACAGAAGGAAGAGCAATGGGAGATGAAAATCAGTTTTGTGACACTTTCTTGAAAATTAAAATGAGAATTTTTTGTTCACCATCTTCCCTTTCAAATCATGGTTCCAGTCAGATCCCTTCTCAGCTGGAGCAGTGCCGGAGGAGACCAGTTTGTACCGCCAATCTCTCTAAAACTGCTTCTGCTGCTTTGGTTCCCCTCAATGGCACACCAAGAATTTCAAGTCTGTGGCAACAGGGTACTTGTTGGAAAGTAGCTCTAACTACATCATTAGCTGAAGGCAAAAAATAATCTCTGAAAAAGTCTGATAATGAGTGATAGTGAACCTTGTGCTGTTGTGGGCTGTGGTAAGAGCTCTTAAAAGAACCATGCTCCTGATGCTAAGTATAGTAACATGACTGGGCATGCACACACATTTTCCATGGGTTTTTGTGGCATCACCTGATGGGAAGCTGCAGGAGAAAGAAGTCACAGTAAAAGCGGGTGTGAGAATGGCAGTGTATGCCGTGGTGTCTGCAGTGGCTGGCCTGGCAGCTGGGTCAAGTACCAGAGCAAGTCTCTGCACTTGGGGTCTTTGCTTTGTTCATCTCTCTGAATGGCAGTAGCCACCCCTGCAGATGCTGCCTGTGCAGCAGTGCTACCCTGAGCAAGTAAATTCCACTGGGTGTATGGCATTCATAGTTTTCTACTCACCTAAATTATGATGATGGATAGATCTCCATCCTTACAATGTGCAATTGGAACTCGGTCGCCTCTTTGTCATAGAAAAACATATACCCAAAGTCTTAATTTAATTTCATTCCATTGGGTGTCAGATTCTAAATCCCCTTGAAATTCCCTGAACTTTGTCTAAATCTGGTTAACATGCAGTGACTACTAACCACATGGTGCTTGTTATATTTTGGTGATCTCGTGGGCAGTAGAGTGGGCCCACTCTAAATGTATTAAACACGTGACAGAGAAATTTTTGAGTATTTATATGGCAGCGTGTTGGCAGGCATTCACAGTACTGTTAAGCTGGCAGAGTGTTTTTGGTCTTGCTCTAACAGTATCCAGCAGCTCGTATTACTCCTTTTCAAAATGGAGCTACTATAAGGAGTAGAATTCATACGTTAGATGTGTAGCCAAGGTTATGTGCTTCTCATTATTTAGAGCATGTAACCCTGCTATATAGGCTAGCTTCTGAGCAAGGAAGCCTTTGAAGTGTTTCTGTGCCCTGCACAGGCATGAAAAAAAAAATGAGCCATCATCTGTTAAGCTATTCAGTCATAGTGTACAAATCTGGATGTCACACAACTGTCACAGAGTGCTATTGATAAGAATATGATCCAAAAATATATTTAGATCCCTTGATCTAAATGGGAAGTGGATGCAGTTCTGGCCCGATTAAGACATGTAGAGGAGTAAAAGGCAGCACTAGTGCTAGACAGTGCGTTGCAGGTGAAAAAGATGCTGAAAGTAATTTTGGTGTTTCCTCGCTGAATGCAAGGTTTTTCCTTTCTAAATGCTAATCCATTTGATAGTCTAGAGCCCAGCTCATCCCTGAATGGACTGACTCTGAAGCCATGTGCGGTGTGGCTGGGAGGATTATCTGAGAGTGCCACATGTGCGACAGGGTGGCTTTGAAGGGGATAAACAGCATGGGAAGTGTTGGTCTTGATGACCACTGATGGGAATGCTGGACCAGGACTGACAGATAGGATGTGCCTCGCATCTCTGTGTTAGTTCCAGCTAGCTGTTTGGTTTAGATTCAGTTAAAAGTATAAGAAGACTCATTCCTAACCTAATGAATAAGCAGTAATAGTATCAAATTAAATCACTGCCTAAACTGAAATGCAAGTATCAAGGATTCATTTAAATTTTTTTCCCAGCTGAAGCCTGTGGGAAATGCCAATGCAGCCGTGACCTCATTCTGGTATCTAATCATAGCCTCGCTGTTGACCTGTCCTGTGACCACCAGGGACTCATTCCACTGTCCTCAGTGTTACACGCCCAGCACTGTGGGGATAACGATATATTGCTTCCTTTATAAAAGCAGCAATAAAGTGCTGCTATAGTTTCTCTCTTTCTCTGCAACTACATTATGTTTTATCTTGATGTGTCCACAGGGAAAAGTGCAGTTCCTGCTACTCTATCTCAAAAAAGCCTGAAGGTGCTTTTGACAAAATCCGATCCATTGCAGAAGGCATTATCCCTCAGCAGAATAGATTCACAACAGAGAAAATAATTGTGTTTGAAGAGTGAGATCAGTTAATGAAAGATGCGATATTGTTAAGTACTAATAATCATTATTTCTTCTATTCTGATGTATTCAATGGACTATGGACACAGGTGAATTATAAGTTTATTAGTTATTGTCATACATTTAGCCTCCACCATGATCTCACGATATCCAGCATTTTTCTTTTATTTCTGTGGTAAACCAACACGTGGAGATCAAGGGATGAGAATTTCCAAACTTACACAGGAAAGTAAATATTGATTTTTTTTTTCATTGACACTGGTCACTCTAAGTTACATGAGCCCTTTTGAAAAAAAATATTTTAAGTGACTTCATATGAAGAACATGATGTGCAAAGCTGATAGAAAACCCCAGACTCTTGTGCCAGAGTCCTTTGCTTTCTCTATGTCCTTCCTAATTATGTTATTTTCTAGCACAGAAATGCCACATTTCTTTTAAAACTTCCTCGGTCTACACTTTTGCAGAAATTTAAGACTGCAACTCGAAAAAATAAGATACCCTGACACTAGAATAAAACAGACTTAAAAAAACCAGCCCCACACATACACACACACAGTTGAGTTTGATTCACGTTGCTGTGGGAAACTGTCTCCTGCTGTACAAGTGACCCATCCCTTTTTCCAGACCTTATCCTGGGCTATCAGCTTTCACTTTTTGTCCCACAAGATCTTTCTCTAAATCCTTATCCGTGCACTAAGGCTCTTAAGTGCCAAGCAAAACTGTAACCAATTGTGAAACATGATGATTGAGATCAGACACAGAAGTATTTTATCTACATGCAAGGCTTTATTCTTTGAAAGGGTTTGTCTTTAGGTAGAAAACTTTTCAAAGTAAATAATTATTTTTTTTTAAAACTATTAGAGCTTTGGGGAAGACTTGGCCAATCATACTGTCTTTTAATGCTTGAGTAATGCATGTATGAATTGTTTCATCCTGCATTCTTATCCAGCCACTTTCTCTCAAGTCTGCATAGAAGTTTTCTTCTCATTTGATATAAACCCAATTGGTTACTGAACAATATTTTAAATGTTAGTTAAATATTTTTGAGGTTTTGCGAGTGGGGTTTTTTTGTTTGTTTTACTTCTTGAATACTTCTATCTGAGAAATTATGAGAGCACATAAATTTCTATGCTTTACAAAGAGTAAAAGAGTATGTACAAAAAAAACCCTCTTTGTGGAAAACCTAATTCAGTAGCTGTCTAGCAAAATTTTTTGAAGTCTCTGAAACTTCTGTTACCCAGTCTTGCGTGTGCTCAAAATGTGTATCTCATTAGCAAGGATCTCCAGAGCCCGTTCCTGTAAGACCAGTAGCTACTACACAAGCTGAGAAGCCCAGAGGAATCTCTCTTATCAGGTGGCTACTCCAAACCTGAAATACTGCTGTCAGCTGTGTGGGACTTGCATTTCTGTACTATAGCTGCTCCTTTTTCTTTGTCAGGCAATAAGCTGTTTCTACTACCTGTTTGTAAAAAAAAATAATAATACCCTTATTTGAGACAGTCTTGTCAAAATCCAATATATTTTACTTACCGGAGTCACTGGGTGTTTCTCTTTATATTCTTAGGGCTTGAAGAGTTTGAACACGAGGGTTTCTGGCACTCTTTAAGTGCAGTGGCCACTGCTGTTGGCCCTATAAAAGCTGGGAGGGGAGGGGAATGAGAGAGGGCTTCAGGGATCTGAGCAATGCCATTGCTATCATCATGCTGAAAATAGCCTCTGACAAAAGTCTGGCATTTTGTCCCCTTATGTCCACTTGTGAGTAGGTGGACAACAATGCAGCCCCTTGGGTTACACCTAGAGGACATTCTGAACTGCAGCCTAATGGATCAGAAATAAAGATTAAAGTTTTATAGTTACTGCTGCATTGCTTAAATGTGAATCATAAAATAACAGTTTGTGAAATGAGGACATACACATAAATGGTCAAGTTGCCAAAAATAATTTGCCAAAATAATTAATAAAGAAAAAACCCAAAGAGCTGTTTGTAGGAACTTCTGGAACTCAAAAGTTTTGAACCACATAGAATTTCATTCAGCAGTTCATGGTGGGATAGACACAACTGTTTGTACAGAGAATTAGGCTTTTCGGTTTAATCTTACATTTTTACTGTCTTTGAGCATTAAGATGGCTAGTTAATATGTGAAATGTTTAGCATGTATAATCATTGCGGTGATATTTACCATGCCTCGCTGGGCCCCTTGCACAGGGGTGACGCTGCAGACATGTTAAGGAAGTAGAGACTAAAGTATGAAGCACTTAAAGTTCACTTTTTACTGGATTTTATTTTAAATGCTGGGAAGATTTAGAAGCTAATTCTCATTTTCTAACAGGATGTCTGAATGTAGAGGCTTTGCTTAGTATCCTGGACTTTGCTGTGTGTGAAAGGGCCAAGCCCTTACAGCGTTGGTGTTCAACCCCAGAATTCCAAAGCCAAGAGTCTCAACTCTGGGACTTCCATGGGAGCATAAGGAAATTAGATGCCAAATCCGTGTCAGACTTTAGGATTTTAAGGGTCTGTTTGCTGAGGTTACTTTGAAAATTCCTGGGAGCCTATAGATCTGTTAACTGTTGAGACCAGCACAGTTTTTATAATGCAGAGGCAGATCCTTGATGTAAAGTTGGAGTTCTACTCTTCCCTGAACAGGAGAGCTAGACTCCCATCTCTTCTTGGTCATTCTCCCTGGATAGTTAATGGAACTCTTCTGCCTATGTCAAATAAGGCTGGATGCAGAGGTGACAGTACAGCGTACGATGTGGTATGAACGTTTCTTGTAAGATGGCAGTGAATAGGGGTTGAGGCAGGACTGAGCTCGCTGTTGGAGAACAGGGAAAGCACTAAGAAGGTTTTAACCGCTTTGTGTTTTCACACTTGGTGATTGGTCAATAGGACCTTTAACATTTGAAGGAACTGAATCTTCATTGATCCTCACTCACATCACCTTCTTCTATGAAGACAGGCTGAGAGAGTTGGGATTGTTCAGCGTGGAGAAGAGAAGGCTCTGGGGACACGTTATAGCCTCTTCTGGTATCTGAAGGGGCTACTGGAGAGACGGGGAGGAACTTTTTACAAGGGCATGTAGCGATAGGGTTGAGGGGTAATGACTTCAAACTGGAAGAGGGCGGATTTAAAATGGATATCAGGAAGAAATTCTTTAGTGTGAGGGTGGTGAGACACTGGAACAGGTTGCCTAGGAGAGTTGTTGAGGCTCCATCCCTGGAAGTGTTCAAGGCCAGGCTGGATGGAACATTGAGGAACCTGGTCTAGTGGGAGGTGTCCCTGCCCATGGTAGGGGGGTTGGTACTAGATGATCTTTAAGGTCGCTTCCAACCTAAACCATTGTATGAGTCTATGTAGATCATGTACTTAGATGGATTTGTACCAGAACCAGCTGCAGTGAAATCTGTGGAGAAAGATTTTGCTCTCACATTGCACTAAGTATTTTTCCTTTGAGTTGTGAGATAATGTAAGGGGAAAAGGGAGGGAACAATCTTTAGCATCCTGCTATTGGGTGTCACTTCATTCCTGTCCTTCTGCACTCCCCAGGATAGCGGGTGCCATTCCTGTTGAGAGGCTCTTTACAGCTCAGTGGAGCAGTTGGTCCCATATGGGTTAGCTGGCATGTCACAGAATCCCTGGTCCACTGTGGCTATCAGGACCTGAGACTGGAAAACAGACTTGAAATATGTAACTAGAGTGTACACATGCCTGAATTTTTATATTCCTGGTGGAGCTTGAATTTAGTATTTTCTGTAAAACAAAGGTAGGGATTAAAACATTACTGCTCCAATAACTGGAACGCAGCATATCAAAAGTGAAGGATCAGAGGGACTTTCCTCGAGGTTGGCAAGGGAGCACATCAGGTATTCAGGTCACGTTTGAGGGGAGGTGAGGTGGGCGGGAAGAGCAGCAAGCTCGGCCTGGCAGAGCCAAAAGCAAATCTGGGGAACAGGGTACTTTAAGCAGAGAAGCACTAGCTTTTCAGCCTGCAAAATGAATGAGAACAAAGTAAAGTGCTAGGTGTTATAAAGCCATGGTGAAGAGGCGAGCAGCTGCATTTTGACAGGAGCCCAGGGACACCAGTCAGCGAGTCAGAATATATGTTCAGCTTTTCAGCACAGAGCAGGTTGCGAGAAGGCCTTTTCTCCAAGCTTCATTACTGTAGTTTCTTACTCTGACAACTGCCATGTCCAAAAATTATATATTTGTAGTTTGTTTCCTTTGAGTAATGCAAGTTTCTGCAAGTCCTTGCCTTTATACTTCTAGAATTAAATTGAGATCAAGTATAAGGAAGATCAATCAATTACCACTTCGGAGAAGAATAAAACCCTACTCACTGCTGTAGAGAATACCTTCATTTTACAGCTTTTATTCCTCTCTCTCCCTCATGCAGGAGTATCTCAGTAGTGATCCCATTCTGTCAGGTTTATTTTGTATTATAATTTTGCAAGCCAGTTAGTTTTACTCCGTTACCTGGTTTACCTATGCTTTTTTTACCCAGTCCAAGCTTGAATCTTGGGCTGTGCTAGCATTTCACCTGTCCTAATTTGGATGGCTGCATTTCCTCTGGGAAGGCAGATCCTCTGTATTTTAATTTAATTTGTTAGTTATTCCTTGTCATCTAAGATGAGTGTGAGCTGTGTGAGGAGACTTAGTCTTTCTTCCTTCAGCATAGAAGAGACTCTGCTGCACATATTTAAATGCAGTTGGTTTAACTCAGCCTGTCTGGTACGAAATTGCAATAGAGGAAGTTGAGGCTGACCTTAGCTAGAAAGCAGAAATGACCAGGCGGCCTCTGTGCGGCGAGGGCACGTCCAGGACACGGGGCTCCCCCCTGCTGGAAGCCAGACCTGACGCTGTTTGCAGCAGCAAATGGCTGGTGCTTCAGTAACTGCACCAGCCATTTCTGCCATAAACCATTTCAGATGGTTACAAAACCTTAGCTCAAATGTGATGAAAACTTTCTCTTAGGCTTGAAGCCTCTTCAGTGTCAAGAGAACCTATAGAGTGTGTACAGCGTAGTGCGCACTGGGCTCAAACACTGAGAAGAAAGGCAAGGTAATGCATCTTCAATTATTACCAGGATTGTTTAGTTTGAGGCCCAGACCTTGTAACTTCTCAATTCTGTGAAGTCTGGACTGCGCTTTCCAGAATGCTCCAGGGTGATAAACTCACTCTGAATTCTAAACTTCCTAACTATATTTTCCTCTAATTGTTATTATTAGGAGATGTTATCTCTAGTCAGAGCGCAGAAGTCAGACTGAGTTACTTAAATCCCTGTCTGATGAAATATCCTTTCTTTAGAGGACAGACACCCCTGCCTGACAAAAAAAAAGAATGAAGAGATGCCAGCAAATATACAATGTATTACTTAACTCAGGTAATTTAATTTGAACAGACTAAAAAAAGTCAAAATTTGAGTTTCATGTAAGTTTAATCTGAACAAATGGATTTAAAAATACAGTATAAATAATTCTTAACTTATATAAAACTTGATCAAGAATTCATTTTTTGGTTTGGTTGTGTTTTTTTTTTTTTTTTTACTAACTTTACAAAAGAGCATTATTGAACACAGGAGCAAGACATTTTAACAATGGGCTTTTTGTTAAGACAAAATATGTACACACTCACAGTACTTTTCTTTGTGCAAAATACGTACTGACTGACAGACTGTACCTTTCTGTACAAAGACAATTTCTTCTTACTTTGCATAGCAGAAAAGCAACACAAAACCCACTAGATACATAACTTTGTTGCTGTAATACTTCAGGTAAGCCTTTTGGAAAAATTATGAGACATTAACTTTCTCATTAAGAGCCGGTTGTGATTCTAAAGGATTAATTAAGGCTATTCCAGTATTGATGTCTAAAACACACATTGTCCACCATAAAATTCAAGATGTGTGCAGTGTGTTACCAGTAATTATGCCTGCTAACACATTCAGCAATTTGATATCCCAAAATTAGTCTTCTGACACTTCAAGTTTTCGTTGAGGAATATAGAGAGTTCCTTGAGAGATTGTATTGGTATCATCTGAATTTGCAGATAGCGAAGGGACTGTGTTTGGCCCTCCTGGGGTGCGGAAAAAGTTTTCTGTAGCTGTCTGGGGCACCTGGGGTTCCTTTGGAACACAAGGCTGAAGAGAAGAGAGAAAAGTATTTTCATTTAAGGGGAAGGACAGGAAAAAAAAAGAGCAAATTCTAGTTTTAGGTTTCTGCTGGATGTCAGTGAACTACTTTTTTTTTCCTGAAATTTAAAAACTTAAATCTTCACTGAGAATAATACACCTGTGTTCCTTGATATATTTATAAATATATATATATAATCAATTAAATAAAAATCTTGTTTCTCTAAACCGTATCCTATCATCTTTTCTAAATACAAACAAATCTTAGGCAGTACAGTATTGCACAACAGGTACAAACAAACTTCCTGTGGAAAGAAAATACTCTTTTAAAATCTGCTACAATCCCATCCTGTTTAAAAAAGCTAACACAATATGCAAGAATGTGAAAGTAGATTAAGAAAGTAAGAAAAAGGAAAGATAAAGTAACAAGTGGCCAATTTGTTAATAATCTATCCAAATTTTTCCTCTACAACAGTTGTCTCTACGCATAGTGCTGTCTTCCAGCTGGCCTCACTTCCACAACAAATATAATATTCCTTCTTTTCTAACCTCTCAATTATATTGCGCTTATGCTGGCCTTAACTGCCAGCTCTTTTTGGCTAGTGCTGATTTGTAAAGATGAAGAAAATGTTTATTTAAAAATGCTATCTGCTATGAAGGAGTAACTGCACTATACTTCCCAGTCAACCCACCATGGTCAAGAAATTGCAATATATTTTTACACACCTTCTCTTGCAAGTTCATGTTTTCTGAGCTATGGCTAATGTTTTCTGGTTGTGAAGAGATTGGCACGTGCTGAAGAACGGGATTTGCAGGAACTTGCACACCAGCAGGTATTAGCCCTACATGTTGCAGTGTAAAGTTCAGAACTGGAGAACTTGGATTTGGGGCGGAACTGGTATTGCTTGAATAGAGACTGGAGTTGCTCAGTACAGTTGCAGCTGCTATAGAAGTTGGCGATAGCATTATATTCAAGGGTGTTATATGAAAAGCAGGAACGTTAACTGCTTTCAGTTCAGATGCTGTCATTGGAATGACACCTGAAACAGAAAAATCAAGCATTGAGAGACATTAAAAATTGAGACTCAAGCCATTGTCTCAGTAGGATGAATGTGGCCCACAATTGCTTAAGCCAGAGGACTGTCTATGAGGACAGGCTGAAAGAGCTGAGGCTGTTCTCTTCTGGAAAAGAGAAGACCTTAGACTCTCTGCCAGCATCTGAAAGGTACCCACATGAAAGCTGGAGAGGGACTTTTTACAAGGGCAAGGACAAGGGGTAATGGCTTTAAACTGGAAGAGGGCAGATTTAGATTAGATACCAGAATACTGTGAGGGTTTGTTCCACAACTGGAACAGGTTGCCCGGAGGAGCTGTTGAGGCCACATCCCTGGAGGTGTTTGAGGCAAGGCTGGATGGAACCTTGAGCAACCTGGTTCAGTGGGAGGTGTCCCTGCTCATGGCAGGGAGGTTGGAACAAGATGATCTTTAAGGTCCCTGCCAACCTAAAGCAGCCTATGATTTAATACTAACCAGCAATGGGTGAGCTGTAGGTAGTGTGCTGTAATGAACATAGCCCAGCTTTCTCTTCATTGGAAAAGCCTGCCTTGTTGCCGTGGGTGCACTGAGCAAGAGGAATAAGATAGCCTGATGGAAAAAAACTCTGAAAAAGAAAAAGACAATACACCTTTACCACAAATGCGTAATAAAAAACAATAAAAAGAAGTTTTTCTAAAAAGTTGCATCCCCCCTGACTTATTGTTTATCCCCATATCCCCAGGATCCTATATCTCATGCCTGTACTACCTTCTGTCTGAAATTAGACACTGACTCAAGGACATGCTTTTTAAAGTAAGACTGCCTGACTCTGCAGAAGTCAGCTTGCTCCATTTCCAGCTGATATCACAGAATCATAGAATGGTCCAGGCCAGAAGGGACCTCTATGGTCACCTAGTCCGACCTCCTCGCAGTCAGCAGGGACACCCCCAACTAGACCAGGCTGTCCAGGGCCTCATCAAGCCTCACCTTGAATATCTCCAGGGAAGAGGCCTCAACCACCTCTCTGGGCAACCTGTTCCAGTGTTCCACCACCCTCATAGTAAAGAACTTATTCCTAATATCCATTCTAAATCTGTTCTTCTCAGTGAGGAACTGGAAATCCATCTGTGATTAACACAGCCCAATTACAATAGACAAAAGAGAAATCCTGATACTGAATACTTTTGATTTTTTTTCCAGAAGAAACATCTGGACCCCACAATCATCATGTCACCTCATTCTTGGGTTGTGTTTTTCATAAGAGAAATATTGGAAGACAACCTTTTGCATTTACAAGTTCTGGTTTAGGCAACAGAACTGTTCTTTATTCAGGCCTCTGCAGTAAGAAGTCTTTATTGCAGAATACCAAATTTTACTGATCAAGACAGTTTCACGTGGTTCTGTTGTAAATCAAAGTATTTGAGACTAAATATACAACAACAAAGAACTGGGGATGTAAGGGATCTCAACATTGCCTTCATCTACTTAGTTGTGATCTTCATCCCAATTGAAGACCAAAAGTCACTTCGTATACTCTTACTTGTGTAAAACAAGGTTTTAAAAGCACACTAAATTAATTCAACCAGACTTATCTATATTTGTGTAGTTCATTACAGTTTTGTTCTGCTCACGAAGACTGCAAGTGGTGTATTCCCAGGTAATGGCAAGGTGTGCTGCAGTGCCTGACGCAGCTTACCTCATGAGCAGGAATGGCAAACGCAACAGGTACATCTTGTTTAGTTTTGATTTCACCCTCGTCTTCTGGAGTATCTTCTCTTTTACACTGCTCATGGCAACTTGCCACATTTTGATATAACGTTTTGGTTTTGTTCTGTCTCTCTTCCTGGAAATTGTCCATTTCGTGATTCATTTGTGAGCTATTGGAAGGTGGACTTTCATTCTTAATGGATTTTCCCTTTAAAAAAAGTACATAGGAAGACAAAAGCAGATATTGTAAGACTTAATATTCCCAATTACAGGTCTACAATGATATTTATACATTTTAAAAATTAAGAAAGCAAGTTTTCTCCTTTTTCCCAATTCCTAAGTTTGTGCTATAAAAATTTCTAGTCAATAAGATAAACCAGATCCATGTTTTCCCCTCTTGCTCTTTCACAGCTATTGGATGTTTGCCACCACATGCCACAATACGCTGATGACATTTCACATTTCACGACTGTTTTGACAAGAATAATTTAAAGCAGCCTAATAATTTACAGAGATGCTAAAACATTCAGGAACCGAGGAATAGAAAGCAATCCAGACACAGTTTCTCTGTGTGCATTGAGTGTATCTGAACCTTCTATTCTTTTCATGTGCTGTGTTATCATGCCTACAACAATCCAACATTAGCAGTGCACAACACTGGATAGAAGTATTTAGAAAGTATCAGGATTTTGGAACATTCCCTGTCCAGCTATTTTTATGTGTTTGCTTTTCCTCCTAACACATCTAAAGCCAAGAATGAATGCCTCCAAGATGTGCAACCTGAATTACTCCAGAATTATCGTATAAATAGGGAATTCTTGATGTAACATTTTGGGAGTTGTTTATTTTGACTAACGTCTGTACACTTTGACGCTTCCTCTTGGAAATAAATATTTGGAGTAGAAAGAAAAGGAACAAGGAGAAAAATCCACCCTGATGCTAGGTTGCCCAGTGAACGGTAGGTGTTACATTAACCCCCCTCACCCCCCAAATATCATCAAGCACAAGTAAATGTCATCCCTTCAAGCATAATGTTATTTAAAATGCCTACACACACTGGTAGGCTCCAAAATCACTTTGAAAATGAGTAGGGGGCAACATCATTAAGCTATAAAATAGCATTTTAAAAATAACTGAACTTACCAGTGAAATATCAAGGCTTTCCTTGTCACTTCTATACCTTTTAGGTAAATGATTCTCTTGTAATGCTTGTGATCTTTTAAGGCACTGCTGTGATGAAGTTTCTGATTTTATAGTTGGTCTTTCTTTAGTTGTCAGGAACTTTGTTGGATCACTTGCAGCTGTCTGATTGTCCCCTTCTTCTGTGGTTATTTTATTTACTAGTTTTGAATTAATGCTCTTAACTCCAGTTACATTAGCACATGGTAGAGGCTGCAACATGAAACTTGGGCTGTACGTTGTCACAGTGTGGGCTTGGGATGGATGCAGATAAATGGCATATGAAACACCAGAATGAGTCTGAGGTAGGATGACTGGTGAGACTGAGCCGTGGCTTGGAGGAGAGACACCCAGTGGCTGCGGGAGATCCAGCTGCTGAGGGCCTGCTGCAGGTTCAGGCTTGAGGACTACCTCAGGCGAGGACAAATTACAGTCCGAAGCAGATCTCACCAATTTCGTTTTCATCTCTTTTGCTTTCCTTAAAAAAACCCAAAGCATCACAACAAACAAACAGAAAATAAACAAACAATTTAATACCTTCTTGCAGAGATGAATGCCTTGACATTTGTATTTTTTGCAATACAAAGATTTAACATGAATTTGCACTTCTCAATCCACTAAACAGAAAATAAGTGAAAAAAAAATACAGCCTGCAGTATTGGGGGTTACCGTTTTTTGCAGACTGTTGCCCAACTTGAACTGAGCCTAGCTTTTAGCTTAACAGCCAGGGACAAAATAAAGCCTCTCACCTTAATCATTGTGCAAACTTACTTAGATTGTCCTTCCAGCTGATGCTTAGTGATTGGAACCTGAGCCATTTCACTTGGGAAAGCTGATAAATGTTGATCAGTACCTGGTTTGAGGGGGAAAACAAAACAAAACTGTTAGTACATCAAATGTGAATGTTAAATTTTGGCTTGAGGAGACTGCATTATTTAATGTGACATACACAACTAGTGAGAAGAGCCCAAGACTCCATGTTATCCTCAAACTGCAGCTCAGACTAGATCTGATCAATTGGATGGTAGCTTATGTCAACCAAATTTTAAAGCCTCAGTTCCATTTTTTTTCCCTCCAAAGAGGATACCTAACAAGAACATGAATATTGATGGGTAATTTCTTGGCAATTTTATGGAATACAGAACTGCTTAGACAGTAAAATCTAAATCACATCTAAACCACAACAAACCAGGGTTAGAACAGTTCATAGAGAAAGACACAACACCCAGAGAACTGGCTGCACTACGCAAACAGGTTTGTAGCCAGTAAGACACCGCACAAAGTTAAGGCAGTGATATGTAAGAAGGGATCCAATATTCTTCTTAGACCCAAAACAGTAATCCTTGTATATTTGGTGTGAAAGAAGAGGCTAGAGTTCTCTATGGCATGCTGAATTTAGTCCGGATCTCAATTAATATATTTACTTTGCTGCAACTGCACGAGCTGTGCCTGGATTTGGTCCACCAAAATTAACTTCTACTAATTACAGAGGTTACACACTGCACGTGATCAATTTAGCTTTGTTTTCACTATCAGTCCGCTAAGGCCTCAGATCTATAGGCAACATGTATTTTCCCTAACTTGTGTATTTTTGATAGTTCTAAAGACATGTTTGTTGTAAGCAGGCATACCCACATATTCATATCTCCTGTGAGAAGATAGCCAGACTGAATATTTAATTCAAGACTACATGTGAGTTAAAAAACAACTTAGAAAAAAGATACATACTTGCACTTATTTTAACAAGACTGGTCGGAGCAGACTGGATCTTTCTTCTGTCATTTTCTATACTTTTAACTAACTTTATTAGAGATGGATGCCGAGTGAAATTTTGCTTTCCTTTTAAAGGAAAAAGGATTTTTGAACATTGTTCTTTGAAAGGGATGGATTCTGAAGTAGGTGGGGTCACAGAAGTTGTTTCAAGTTTTGTACCTACAAAGCAGAAAAAAACCCAGAGCGTAAATATGTAACCTATGCAGATTCAGTAATTAAAAGCAGTTACTTGGGCCTGGCTTATAATTATTGAAGTACTAGCAGCAGCAAAAATGGAAATGGAGAGTTTCAGAACGAGTACATTAACCATGCGGAAACACATACTGGTGTGCTGCTCTGGCAAGGGGACAGTGATGTGATTAGTAAAGACTTTCTTTTTAGTTTCTTCTGTCAAAAAAAAAGTCTAATGGAGAAAACAAAGAAATAATCAGTCATCAGCGGAACAAAAAGAAATGACACGTACACCTACCCTGAATATTTGGCAAGACCTCAGGTCCGGTCCACTTGAATGCCGGTTTTCTACCTCTCTCCTCAGTAACATGAACTTTCTTGATGAGCTCAAGGCTACTGAGAACATTTGCTATGTCATAAAGTCTCCTAATTTTGGCTAAAATAAAATAAACAAATGTAAAGTATAGCAATTCCAATTAACCAGTTAACATATATCAGATCAAAAACATTTTATAATGCCCTTTTAGCAGCTAAAAGGAAAAACCTTTGTAATTTTTTAAATTAGAACAATTTTGTGCAATAGGTATTTATAGTATGAAATAACATATCACAATATAAAGTAAGTAAAATAGAATTATATGGATACAGATCTAGAAAAGAAAATACTGCCAAGTATATTACACTAAATACAGAAAAAAAGCATTTTCAAAACAAATTAGGTTCTGTGCAAGATCAAATCTATACAATATAATCCTATGATTCTAAATTCTGTAGTGAAAATAAGTAGCTTAAAAGGCAGGTACACGCATGCAGCATAGAACATGGGAACTAAGGGCAAGAGACACTAAAATCCACCAAGATAATCATCCTGCATGTTCTTAACTGTTCTCAGGGTGAGCTATTAGGGAAAGGTTGTAAGCAGTAGACAAATTACAAGTAACTTTTGGACTGCAAAGTGAATGTGCTTAAGCCAAAGCTTCTGCTCCTGAAAATTTGCAAGTCGTGGAACTTGGGGCTATGCTTCTTAATCAAGAAGCCAGTAAAACATGTAGTAGCTGAAATACAGACACGTGGATGGAATGCCCTTAAAATGCTTTTATTGCAAGACAGATGCTATGGAAGAAAGAATCAAAGCAAACAGAACCCTCTTATTGACCACGCACCCACCCATTCTTACGAACTGAAACCAGCGAGGATCAGTTTTCTTTCTGCAGAGATACCATTCCACAACAAACCCCCAGCAATGGAGTCTGACTGAGGGTTGAGGAAGGGTGTGATTTTCAATGAAACCCCCAATTAATTCTTGATCCCTCAAGAGCAGGCACACTTTTAGGCACACTTTTGATTATTCTAGACATAAATGCCTACACCTAGAAGTACCTTTTAGTTTGAATGGAGACGAAGAGGAGGAAGTGTGCAGGGAACTGAGAACAGGGTAAAAGAATGAAGAAATAATTGGCAGTTACAGCATTGGGTTTCACTTCCTCTCCTGTGTAAGTTATTAACAGGACTTTTACAGAATTTTTTCAGATTTCCAACAACTTACATGACCAGAACACAGATTTGCATGATTCTAGGGCATCTTTGATGAAATGATGCCGAAATCTTTAACAGAATGCTTGAGGAAAGAGAAAGGGAAATTCTGACCGGTAAGCAGACTTGTGACATTCAGGAGAGAGGATTTAACAGACTTTGATGTAGTCATTACGTACCAATGACTATGCACAAGCAGGTCCATACTAAAAACTATGCAAGGTGTTGAGTGTGTTTTTAGAGGCTCAAATATATTTATGGAAGGAAAAAATGATGGTATTTTACACTATCTAAGCTTACACTTGATATTTTTGTTTAAAGTAAGATCAAAAAGCAGACAGCAACAGCAGAATTTTACTTACTTTTAAACTTGCTTTTATCTAAGTCTTCTAACTGGTCTTCTCCAATCAAGATTTTAGCAGCAATTTCAAGGCTCACTATCTGAGGAGTCGACACAAGAAACAGCATCACAAATTTCTGACTCATCACTCGTAAAGACTTGTCTTTCCTGCTATTTACTGATGCTGCAGCAGACAGGAGAAAAGATTAAAGTATTAAGTGACATGCCAGCTACAACTAATTTAAAAACCCTGCAGAAATTTGTCACTAACAATTATTATAGAACAAACAACACAGCAACTAAGTAGGAGCACCATGGACTCCAGAATCATGTTTCTACATTGCAAGAATCAGGTAATTAGGTGGGTACCAAGTCTAACTACAGAGAAGAGAGTGTGATGTTCCCCTCTGTATACATTTCCTATTGTCTGACAACTTGTACTCTTAAAGATGCTTAGCTGCAGGGTATAAAAGGTATTTAGCAATCATAATTTCTTCCATGAATGAAACCTAAATTAAAAAGTAAATTGAGTTATTCATACTTTCATCTTCTATAACATTAAATGGGAATAAATCCTGCAAATTGCATTTTCTGGTGGGTATGTTTGATAGTTTCACCTGACTCCCTCTTGTTCTTGCACTGTAAAATCAAAATACATGTGCAAGAACTGAATGAAAGAGAACTGAAAGAGCGCAGAGCACTTTTTCTCACCACAAACAGTTGTGGTGCTTTTCAGGCAGTACGTACTATTTCAGAAAAAAAAAAAAAAAAAAGTCCAATAACTGTTTTTCCCTAGTTCATGTATATTTATCATTACAAGCACATATTATTATTGACATTATAGAAAATTATTACCAGCACGAAATTCCATTCCTGGGAGCTCGACAAAAGACATTTCTGAATGCTCATATGAGCCAAAAGATCTTGCCATTTCTTTGGTATTTTCACCATCAAGATCAAATTCATGCTCATGCTCTCTTTTCTTGATCATCTGAATCTGCTGTGTGTATTTGTTCTCTTCTCCAACTTTTTTCAAAGCCTGAAGGGTTTTGGAGAGATTGTGTCGCCCGTGCCAAGCGTATCTGTTCTTGGCAAGGCGGCTCACCATGTGTAAGCTCTCTAACACGTTCACAATATCATATATGCGCCTACGTTCAACATCTGGAAAAAAAAAACAAAACCAAAGACAAACGTGACATGTCTACTACGTAAAATATGTTTTGTCATACATTTACCTGAAATGTGGTTTCCACAGAGAAGGGATCAGTTCCTTTCCCCTTCTCTTTAATACACCTCTAAGCCACTTTCGACAATTCCTCGTTACAAAGGTTTCTGCAAATAGCCCTCATAAATCTCCTAATAAATCTCATAAATCTCACCAGCAAGAAGAAGAAAATAATACTTGCTTTAAATATGGAAGGACTTGCTTTTCTACAGTTATACTTGGTTTACAGCATTCCTTAAGAAGTAAAACTTACTGTTGCCAGAAGAGCCATTTGATGGGTTTTCAATATAGCTTTAAAAAAAACCCCAAAGCATTTTTTCATTGCAGTGATTGTAGATTATCTCATTACATATACTGGGAAACCCATGGTAGACAACTGTTTTGAAACTTGTCTGTATATGTTACTTTAGTAACACACTGTCCTTTCATCTGTTAAATTCTTGGGTTTGACTACACATTTTCTACGGAAGTTGTTATTTTGTACAAAGTATAATAAAACAGACAATTCTGTTTAATTAGCAATTCATCCCTCTTCTATGTCCTCCAAACTATTCTGAAGATATAATGACATCAAAAATTTTATAGCAGTATGATTGGTAACTAATATCAGTGTTATAATCTATAGAATGCTGTAATTTCATAGCTCTGATAAAAAAAAGCTTCACCTTAATGCTAGCAACTCAGACTCTTAGTAGGTCATTAGTGTGATGTAAGAATAGCAATATAAAATGAGAAAGTTATATTATCATAGAGAGCAGAAAGTAGTTTCTCACTTTGATGTCATGACTGGACAGCAAGAACCTGTGGCTTCAGCTGGAGAAATACTAGTTCCTGCCACAAAAATCCAACCCCAAATCTTAGCCATCATCTCTAGATCCAAAAAACTGCAACTGGTTATTTGTGGTATTGGCAATTTAGTATTAAACATAACTCTGAGTTTCTCAATGCAAGTTCACTGAAGAATAAGAATTGCTGTAAGAATTAAGTTTCAAGCTGGATTTGAGTAAGTTTGGGAGTACACAGAAAGCATTCAAAATTTCAAAGAGCAAAAATACACTATCACAAAGGGTAGGTTATTGGCACGTTTGTATGAAGAAATGTATAACAGCATATACATCAACTTACTCAGCTCTTCAGCTACTTCATCAAGGCAAATGTAATTATTCTCTGCAGTGCTGGGATAATCAGGATATCGAGCTAAGAATTTATGACACAGTAATCCTAGACTTTTCTCTTTGCGACTTGGTTGAGATTTTTCATATTCATCTCCCGATAAGTGCTCCTATGTGGAAACAAAAAAAGGTGAATTTGCTTTTTTGCTCTTTTTTTACAATAAAAGTGCGAACATGGATATTTAACAACTTTATTGTGAGCAGTGTCAAAGGACCAGTGTTCTGCCTTTGTCCTCAGCAGCTGTGAAATAAAACCAGCAACAGTGTTACACATTGTAACTAGGCAATGTCTCTATACTAGGCAATATCGTTACTTATATTTGGTAAATCCTCCAAAATCAAAACTTTGTAACCATTGCAGTGTGTTAATGTATAACTTTTTATACTGAGTAAACGGGCTAACTTGAGCGAACTAAAAGAAAAAAGGAAATACAGAAGACACCTTTAAAATGTACCTGCAAACAGTGTTTTGCCTGTAGGACCTCACCGGGGTTGTTTGACAGTTCCCTTCTCTGCTCTCTGCTCCTAATCTCTGGACTAGCTGCGCTAATCAGCATTTTCAGGTTGGAAGTAGGCGTCCATGGATCCACTGGGAAGACTTCTTTAGGTTTTGGGGGGGTGGTGAGAGGCTGACAGTCGGGCTGGAGCTCTGTCAATACCGAATGCGAGGTAGCTGCTTGTTTCAAAGGGGTTTTCAGAATGCTTCTGTGTGGCTCTGAAGAATGATTTTCCTACGCACCAAGAAAAAAATGAAAGACGGGGATGTTAAAGCCTATCAGCGCAATAATCCATGTGCTGATAACACTCAAAGTGGGATCAAGACGAATTGCATTTTTGGGTAGCTCGAAGTCAAAGGTCACAGTCTTCCTCTGAACCAAGGAACCCTGAAACCATTTCTTTGGCCGGTGTTTGAGCACCGGCGCCTGCGGTATTCCCCAGGGAATTCTCCCCCTTTTTTTTTTCCCTCTAGGGAAAATATAGTCAAGGGAAATATTAATCTGTAGCGGAAAGCTGTAAAGAACGAGTGAAACGCCTCTGATTAAGGAAAGAAAATGAGTCAAGCGGAAGTCCTGCGCGTTACAAAGTTAAAGTTTCAGGTAACTTTGTTAAGGAGAGAAATTAAATAGACGGGAAAACGCCCGGGGAACACGCACGTTCATCGAGATTCCAGCGGTTTCACGGCCGGAGAACTGGCACCGCGGGCTGTCACCGACCCGACCTCGGTCCCTGCGGGAGACGGTAACCCCCAGGGGTGTGGCTGCCGACCGTCTCCCCACAGGAGGAATTACCTTGTCGCCNTGGTCGCTCGTTACGCGTGAGAGCTGGAACCTACCGGGAGCGGTGCTGGTGCTGCCTCCTGGTCCTGTCCTGCTGCATCCCGTCCCTTCTCGCTGCGCGGCCGCTCCCGGTACCGATTTGAATTCGACCCGCTGAGCCGCCGCAGGCAGGGCTGGGGCGGCCTAGCCAATCACCTCGGAGCCCTCGCACCGCGCAGCCAATCGGGGTGCCACGCTCCCCGGCCGTTCCCTCCTCCCGCC
>VXBJ01004579.1:78254-163492 GCA_013400055.1 Nycticryphes semicollaris | reverse complement strand
TAAATAAACATGTGAAGATTTCGGATTTCCTGTATCTCTGACAAAGACCTTTTACTGAAACGATAGAGCCTTGAATGAAGGACATAAACCAATATTAAGTTCACAGAAATACTGTCTTGTTTTTGAAACCTACCATAGGGCACTATAAGGAGAGGCAGATCAGGGAAAATTCAAGGCTATGTAGCACTGCATGCTGTGAGTAAAAATCCTGCAGTCATAAACCTAAACATGCTGTCTGACAGCTGCTAAATACAAGCACCTTTTTCAGAACAAGGGTTAGTTATGGTAGAGATAGCATAAAAGTAATGACCTTGAAAAGATAAGGAGTTTCTTTAAAGAAATATTAAGTATGAGTCTAAGGCATAGTTGCATCCTTTCTCTTCCTTTTCCATCTTTTTTTTTTTCCCCTCTCCCCTCCCTCAAATCTCTCACAATAACTTGATCAACAGCATTTTCGTGCTTCATTGGTTTTGAAAAGAACTTGCTGTTCCCTGCTGTTAGATTATTTCCAGAAGACTGTCTCAGGTCAATAGTCATAATATTCTTCCCTCAACTCCCTCTTTCCCCAACCCAACAGAAAAAAATTAAAAATAAAAATAAATTTGGTAGATGAGAAAGGGAAGCATGTTTGAATTGACATGATTGATCCAGTGTATTTTTGGTGTTGAACCTTCTTTTCCATTTCTCCTACAAGGCATAAACAGTAGCAGCTAGGTTTCAGGTGAAATTGCCAAAAAAAAAAAAAAAAAGGACCTTTTCTTGGTATTAATTTAATTGCAATCTTCAAAAATATATTATTTGCTCCAAGAAGTCTAGGAGACATTGAATATAAAGAACAAATTAGCCAAAATAAAAAAGATCCAGTTATAGTTACCTTGGATATTGGTTCTTTAGGTATTGTTTCTGCTCTTCAGCTTTATTTTAATGGTTTATAAAAAGGCAGAAAGCTGTTTACCATGTTGCCACCACATACTGATGCTTGGTGGTTCATCTGCAGCAGCCAAGCAGTGGGGCTGGCTCAGGCTGTTTCTTGCCTGGTTGGTTCAGGGGTTGTAACTGCTCTATATATGAAGGTGTTGGGTGCAGATTTTGCAGCTGTGGTTTGTCTGCAACTGTTCTTCCCCTGTCTTATCCTCCCCCTGAAAATATTTATGTATTTAAAGATGTCAGGTTAGGATTGTCAATATGAAATAAATTTATCAAGTTTCTTTTGCACTCCAGTAAATTTTGGCTAATGTTAAGATGGATTTTAATTTTCTGTAACTCCTTGAACTGATAAAATTAGCATGGGAGCAGATCCTTGCAAGCAAAGTAAATAGAATTCCTGCTAACCCCAATGAAAATTTGTCTGTGTGGCATTTAAATAGGACAATATGTGATAACTAGCAATTGTTGGTAGTTTTACAGTATCCAAAATGGGGAGAGACCATAGCAGGTTGATTTGAAAATACCAGAAGTGAACCAGAAGACAATTTAATATTGTGCAAACTTGTCTTGTGAACAAACACATTTCCTTTATTCCTCATGGGATTTTTATAAATCTGTGTAAAACTTTGGTGTACATCTAGCGTTGCTGTTATTTGTATGGGTTACACAGCCAGTGGCCAAGCTGCACACCTTGCTGAGATGCTGAACACCACGGTTAGGAAAGAACCACCTGATTTCTAATCATATTCTCACTTTCTTGAGATTTCTTGGCCAGTTTGGGGCACCCAAGACAGCAGAGGATCTTCTACTGTGAATTGTTTTTAACTTAGCACTTGGTAGTGTCAGTGACATGGAAAGAATTAAATTATAATAGAACATTAGCACTCCGAGAGAACAATACAACAAAGCCAATCCACGTTCATCAGCTCCCTAAAAGTGTAGATAAGTGATGCCAATTTTAATAATAAATGAACAGAAGCATAAACTATGGAGTTAGACCTTGATTTTGAACGTGTTATATAAGAGAAGGTGTTATTTACCGGTTTTAATCTGGAATTCTGATCTTCCCAGTATCTGAAAGTTTGGATTTGGGAATTTGTTTTACACTCTTTTTTAATAACAAATAATACAGGAATAACATGTTGCACTTTGTCAGAAAAAGCACTGACTTCTTGGATATAAGTAGCTTCTGTCAAGAAAGACAGATTCAGCCATCCTTAGGCTCCCTTACACATTTCTGCTTTTTTAACAGACTTCGTTCTGTTTAGATGTACAGTTTAAATACCCTTGCTTCAGTATTCTAAGGGAGAGATCTTGAAAGTGAAAAACATAGGTAAGGGAGCAGCTTGTCAGAAAGTAAGAGTTTGGAACTTAAACACTCCAAAGGCATTCCCACATTTGAGGACAAACAAGAGATCTAAAAGTCTTTTAACTTTAATGTTCTTCAGCTCTGGATCAAAGAGTTTCCCTGAGCTGATGGGAGGCGTCTGAGCTCCATTAGCTGGGGATAAACAGCCTCTTGACCAAAAACTTTGCATACTGTAATGTAAAATGCAATGGTGAGTGTTCAGCACATAAAGAACAATGAGAGAGTCCTGAGAACTTGACTTTTGTAAGAGTTTGCAAACCTACTGCCTCTACTTTTCAAAAGGAAAGAACTATATGTATCTGGATGCTGCACATCATTACAGAGTTTGGATTAGAAAGTAAGATTTTGCTGTTCTTCCAGATGCATTAATAGCATGCATAGTAACTGAAATCAATGTCATATCTTAATGGCTAAGCTATAGAGAAGATAAGGGCTGTTCCTACTCATAATAGACAAAATAACCTTCAAAAGTGTCCTGCTTTGAGGTAAAACAGAATCAATTTTCTGTTCTACAGTTTTACTTTTGTAGCTGGGCCTCTTCTAACTAAACTCTGAAATTAACAGCTTATTGTTCAGAAACTGTTCACTCTCACAGTGAACAGTGACCTGGTTATACCAAGGAATGGCGTACAGAGAGGCCCTTGCTTATGCTTATTGCTATAACAACCAAGGTCAGGTAATTTCGTTATTTGCCCCATCGGAGGGTCAGGAGCGGAAAAGCGTAGAAGGGTCACACCTGTAGGGAGGAGCAGATAGGGCAGGTGACCCAAAACTGACTGACAGGGTATTCCATCCCATCTGCATCATGCTCAGTTTAAAAGCTGAGGGATCAAAGGGTCAACTCTCTTTCTTCAATGGCCAACGTTTAAGGAGGACTCTGTCTCTTCGTCTGCCTTTGATCCTGATCCGAGCATTCCTGACTCCAGAACAGGAATCCAGCTCCTACTGGTCACCAAGTCCAATCTGGGACTTTTCGCTATGCCGGCTGGCAATGTGATTGTCATCCTGGGAGCTTGATATCATTTTGTGTATATTGTATACTTTTTAAATTTTCTTTTTATTATGTATTATTTCATTATTTATATTTTCATTAAAGTTGTTTAGGTTTTTTTCTAAACTCATCAATCTCTTTAATCTCTTCCTCTCTTCTTTTTCTTAGAGGACGGAGGAAGGGGCCATCTTTTGTTCTGATTGGCCAAAGCCATGACAAGATGAGAGAAGCTTGTGCTGAGAAACTGGATTTTTAAGATCTTAATCTGGTAATGATGTGTGTATAGAGATTTTTGAGATGAAGTCCAGTCTGGAAGCTTGAATTTTGCAGACATCACAAAAGTGCCAGTGTCTTCTCTATGAGGTGCATGACCCCTTGATGAAATATATGTTTTGGCCTACTTATAATTTATAAACTGCAGGACCAGAAAGATTGTTTTGATCTTACATTTTTTACCAGTCACTCAAACTGTTAGTTCAAGATTTTACTTGTATTTCAGAGCTGAAAAATTCAGTTTGTGTTGATGATAAATTGTTAGTGCTTAAGCACCCGTGACTCCAGAGTTTAAAAAAATATGTATTTTTGCTGGGACAGTCCCTATTTTAAAGCTGATAGCACTTCTGCTGTTGACTTATATGAGAGCTTGCTCATAGAAGACAACTAAAGATAAATAAAGTACTGCATAACTGTCTCATCCAGATATTGCGGGAATGTCTTAACTGTTAAGCTATGGAGAATGACTAAGTGCATGTTCCACTGTTTGATAACCCTTGAACTAAAAAAAAAAAACACAACCAAACCATAAAAAAACTTTAAAAATATTTAAACTGAATTTCCTCTATTTCGCCTTTCGCCTCATTCCCTGTTGTTTCTTCCTGTCCTCTCACTGGGAAGGGTCTGGCTTTGTCTTCTACCTGCATCCCTGTGAGAATTCATACACAATTTTATGTATGTTAATGCAAATAGATGAGAAGATTGTGGGGGATGCTTGGGTGCCTGTGATTGCCCAGCTGTTTTTCTTCAGAGGAAGACTCGTGAGTATTCATTTAGTTTCTTTTCTAACACAAGAACTAGAAAGCATCTCCTGGCTCAGGATAAGAGCCACCAATTGCTGGTAGCTGTGAGCATACAGTACAGAAATAGAACTCTGTGCTTGGTTTGTTCTTACATCTTTTCACAGACTTTGGTTACTGAGCACTGTTAGGGATAAGATATTTAAAAAAAAAAGATTTGTGGCATGATGTGGTACATCTGCTTTTATTTTCTAAGACCTTGGTGTACTTTTAGAGGGGTAGATGCAGCTGGATTTGCTCCAGTACTGCTATTCCTCGTTAGTATGCATAGTGGTGTTGATTTTGGGGTTGGACATTTTTTCAGCTTGCCATACTTTCTGAAGAGGTAGAGATACATAGCAGCATGAACTAAAGGGGAGATGGTCTTTAAATGATGCTCTTCTTTTGAATGAAATCGTTGCTGACCAAAGAGACTTAGGAGCTCTTATATACAGCTGAACGCTTGGAATGGTGCCCTCCTACAGGAAAAAAAATTGCTCCTAGATGTTTATCTTGAAGCTTGATTATCATAATTGTAAATAAAGGCTAATATGCATGTGTTATAACTCAGGTCTTGTTTGCTTTTTATAGAGTGTGAAATGAGCTTCCACATGTAATTGCAGGTTTTCTTGATTGAAGTGAAGCTATTTTTTCTGTAAGCAGATACTTCTCAGCTTCTAGCTCTGTTCAAAGTATGAATAATCAATTACAAAAAAAAAAAAAAAAAACCAAAAAAACTAACTTGGAAAAAATTTGAGTTGCAAAGACATTAATTTCCTAATGCCCCAGGACAGCAAAGAACTGAGCTAGGAAATTACATGCCCTTAATGTGACTATGGACTCTTCCATTGAATGAAAGCTGTACATCAAGAGACATCTCTCATTACATGATTGCAGCCCATAATCTCCCCGGAAGATATAGGGCATTTTCCTTTTGCGTCTTGTTTATGAATTTTTAGAGCTTGGGGAACTGCAAATATGCTTGAGAGGTAAGTGTATCTGTGAGCAATGGGAACATAAAAGGGGAAGAGAAGTCACAAGACTACACAGAATACCTGCTCACCACCTGAAACACCATGTCCCCATGCATCAGAGGCTTTGCTTGCTCTGTAGAAGATGCTGATTTTATTCTTGTGCATGGTATTGCATCCTTTGTGATGAATTCTGCCAACTATCAAGAGAATTATTTATATACAAAACTTGTCAAGTTAGCAAAGGTACAGGAATTTGGCTGGTCCTTAAAGATGTAAGTGCGTTTTAATGTACTGTACACTGTACTGTATACTGTGCATTTTCCTTGCCTCCATTACAGTGAATGCCAAGGCTACTTTCTTCTGGTGTGGCTTCAGTGCTCAAAGCAGGAGAGCACTTCTCTAACTCTGTCTTGGCCAAGTTCTTTTATACTTTATTAAATAACTTGGCTATTTTATATAGTCCTGAATGTTGTAATATGTAAAGCAAATCCATTTCAATATAAAAGTATTCTGTAAGATCCTTTATGTTCATACGCAGAAATTAAGTTTGTGTTCAAAACAACTCCTGTTTTTTGCAATCTGATCTATTTCGTGTTCATTTTTTGCTACTACTGTTGCCACTGTATCTAAACTGCCTGTATGTACCCAGTTGTAAACACTTGTTAACAATTTTTCCACTACTGTGAATTGCCTTGAAGGCACATATGATACAAATAAAGAGGAAAATAGTAGATTTTCCATATGGTCTAGGTACTGTATGAAATTTTAGGAATGCTATTTCCCTCTTATATCCATTCATCTCTCTGAATTTCAATCTTTAAGTCGTTACCTTTTCTCTCAGGACTGCTGTGAGGTTTAATTCATTAATGTCCGTAGAGTGCTTTGAAATCCTTAGATGAAAGAGATTAGAGACGTGCAAGATATTAATATTAAAACACAAATGTGATCCTCAACCTCTCCTCTCCCTTAGCTCACCTGTTCATGAAGATCTATGTAATCATATAAACTTACCTTAGAGTAGAGGCCAATACTTCTTCCTATGATGTACAGATAATGTGAGGCTGTAAATGACCATTTTTTTAAAGAATCTTTTTCATATTAAAAAAGTTAATGTCAAAACTTCTTAGCAGAGCTTTTAATCTTCTATTCACAATCTTTGTGCTTCCCCAATTGAAATGTGGTCCTGGTTATTCCAGCTGAATCTTGTAGGACTGTTCCAGTGTTGAAAGATTCACACTGCTCTCTCCATAGGCTTATGTTAGGAAAACAGAAATTTCTCTATCATTTTTATGTAACTTCAGACTGTAAAATAACTGGCATAACAGAATCTTAGAATCTTTATGAAATGCATCATTTGTTTTCTACATGGCAGCCATCTTCTCTGTCTTAGGGGTTTACCCAGTCAGGGAATATCTGAGCCTACCAGCTTCCATGAACCGAGCTGCTTCTATTACAGTCTAAAACCTATGGAAGCCTGTAGTAACACACTGAAATTGATACCCCAAAATCCAGTACCCCAGAATAACCTTCACAAGAACTGATGTAGAAGTTATTACAAAGAATTTTTTTTCTATTATTACAAGGAATTTTTTTTCCATTTTAACAATTTATCTCTGTAGCCACAAGGTTGTCCGTGGACCCTCCCAGTAAATTCATTTTCCCTGCAAAGAAAATCAGCAAGAGAAAGAACTGTTAATGAGCCTGTGGGAGGTAAGCCAACAGCTTTTTCAAGACTTTGGAGTACTCTATGTTACTCTACTCAGAGTTACAGTAAGGAAATAAGACCTGCTTTCTCAGCTTTTTGGTCTGGATATTGGAAGTCCCCCTCTCCTGGCCTGCCAAGATAAGAAAGTCCATATCTGCTGTAGCCACTAATTAAAATCTGTAGAAATTTGCTTTTCTCAGGCATTTCTGATCACCATCTTAATCTGTACTGGGCATCCCATACTGTCTTTCACAGTCCCCAAGGAGAAAGGTTCAGTTTCCTGGCTTCCGAGTGCATAAAGACTGACCTTCTGCAGAAGGTTTCAGTTTTCTCTCCAGTGCTGGTCTTATGGCTCCCAGTTGGGTAATTCTTTGTGTTATTGCAATCTTTACTGACAAAAAGGATGAAGAACTCCATCAGTGGGGAAAGAAACCCACCAAACCTGTATTCAAAGCTCAGTTACAACATTCATGATGTTCATATTGTCCAAGACAGCAACTAGTCATGCCTTTAAAAAGGTACTGCTGCACAGTCTCTCACCATTCCACTGGAGTTCATATGAACCTTTCTGAAAACAGATGATTTATTTTAAAATTAATACTTTCTGCTGCTGCTGTGCCACCAACCTGCTCTTCCAGGTCAGCCATTTAAAGTCAGTAGAAAACTCTACTGACCTCTTTATTTGCAGACAGAGCAGATATCTACAAGCCAATTGTGAGGAGCAGTTACTTTGAATCGATATTGAAGTACTCAAATAAGCATGTTTATTCAGATCTCTCTTTAAAGTTTAGGCTCTGAAAGTTTCTCCCTATATTTCATATGCATGTGTTGATATAATCTGGAATTTTGAGTTGGTTGTAATATTGCTACTAGATATTAAACTAGAGTTTTTTTACCACCACTTCTTCCTCAAAGGAGAATTAATCACTGATTTAACTAGAATGCTAATATGAATGATTGTGTTGTTATGCATATATTGGTTTATTTAATTTTTTCAGCCTTCCAGGTCCTTTTGAGAACAAGCTTAGCCAACCAAACTGAACAAGCTTTTACTTGAGCATGTATAAATGTTAAGTAAACAAAATATTTTTGCTGCTTATGGTTGCAGCATTCAGCTTCATTAAACATGTTTATATGGAGTCTATAACCTTTCACAGTGTACATGACTAACTTGTAAGACAGATTCTGTTCAGATTAAAGAAGACGTGGAAAATGTGTTTTGGAGAACTTGTTTGAATGTCAATCTCCCGAGACACTCTCAAGGTGTCCTGTTCAAGCAAAACAAAGATCTTGAATCTTGGAAATTCTGAGGTGGGCAACAGGTCAGGTTGGCTTCTCTTAGATGGACTTTCCATCGATTAACAACTAAAAACCATTTTGCACTGTGGTGTTGTCTGTGGTTAATGGTGTCCCGTGGCCAAGGAGGAATCCTCCGGTTACACAACAGTTGCAGGCTGAGGTGAGCCGTGGGGTGCAAGTTAGTGTGTCCCACTTCCTTTGGCAGCCTTAGAAAAGGCTGTTTCCAATTAGGCAGCCAGGCTGCAGAGACCAAGGAGACAATCATAGCAGAGAGAATTTTAAGAATGCCACCACATCTGGCAGATGTTCAGGGAAGACCTTGGGAATGCAGACAAACTGAGGTCTGCTCATAATCCCACCTGCCAAAGCAAGGATTAAACAAGTGGGATCAAATTGCTTCTTCCTACCTCTTGTTTTATTTTAAAGCACATAAGCAAATGCCAGGATTTTAATGTCATCGTGTATGTAAGTACTAGATAGTGACAGAGTCATAGTGTAGCAAGATGTCACTTATTAAAAGATTCTGATATCCTGAGAGGACATTACATACTGGTTAAAGGAGGGAGCAGGTCGCTTCAGCAGGATGGAGTACTGGTGAAATCTCAGGACAACAGGTCGCCACAATCCAAACTAACTATTGCAGAGGTTTTTTTTATTGTAATAAGAGTGACTGTGGAAGATGCTGGCTATCCGTGGATACAAGCCATGGATGAAGTTAGCTACTCTGAGGAGGACACGTATTCTACCCATGCAAATACAAAGTGACAACTCTGAGGACTAAAGAGGTGCTAGCTAACAGCATCGATATTTGATCGGGCATTCTTTACATTGTAAATATAAAGCACTGTGAAGCAAATTCTTAGTTCAGGTAAATTGCTGTAAAAACATGGTTTTGTGACATTTTACTCTATCTAAGTAGCTGTCCTTTTGAGCCATGAATGAGGGATCTATTTCTTACCAAAGAGGTAGGGGTACTCCTTATAACAAGTACTGGGTGGACATAATTCTCAGAGAGCAGCTGTCCCTTTTCTTCCAAAACTGTCATTTCAATTTAGCATTTGAACTTTCTCTTTAGTCCAATGGTTTTCAGATCACCGGAGAGGTAAATCGGTGAAGCAGCTTCTAAGATATTATATACATGTCTTGTTCCACTGATCGAATGAACAGTTGATGTCATCTTCCAAAATTAAATTTTATTTAAATAAATCCTTAATATTTAGAAACCAAAACAATCCCCTCCCAAGAATGCAACAAAGAATCTGGCTGTTCTAGGGGAGTTCATTAGCTATCTCAAGAGTTAATCTTTCAAAGATTATATTGGATTTCATAGAGGTAAATAGATTCTCAAGGTGCATTCTATCCCCAAAAGCAAAAACTTTTCTTAATGTACATACATTTCACAACAGCATCTGAAAAATGCAGAATAAGACATTTTTAAGAATTCATTGTGCATTCAATTTGACTAGCTGCAGCCAAAGCTAAAAGGTACGTAACAATCCCTGAAAAATTAATGAAAGCTCTGCTATTTTAGTTTAACATCCCTGTTTTTCTGCTCTCTAAACACTCCTACCATTGCAGCCATCAGTCTCATAACAATGTTTTACCAGATGCTGCAGCAGACACGCAGAAAAATGAACTCAAGATTGTCCTGAAAAGCCTGTAAAAACACCTCAGGAAGGGTTGACTCTTGCAGTCTAAGGATCAAAGCTGAATTATCTGAAGTTAAATGATTTAAATTTTTAGATGATGAATTGCATGTAGCTGTTCACGACTCTTTTGTTTTCTAATTATGAAACTTATTTTTCTATTTTTAGGCATCTTTTACTGTTTCACAACTAACTTTCTGTGACATTTTGTAGTGTCTGAAAACAGGCGTTTGCAAAGGAAGCCTCATATTTTCAAATCTTATGGCAGGGAGTGCGATTATGGCATTGTGACTTTCACAGCATTTAAGTGGCCTTGTATTGGAGTGGTTATTAAAATGCATGGGGCAAGGTCCTGCTGGCCTTGCTGAGATCACAACACCAAAGCATGTTCAGTATTGGTGTGCACTTAGTTATGGTGGACTTGGTACCTAGAACTTCCAGCTAAGATCAAGGGCTCATTCTGTTAGAATTTTTATGGAATTTGTTGTAAAAGGCAATCTTTGGTTTAATGCATTTCCAATGCATGGCTGGCATTTAGATTTTATCCTGTGGGAACCCAGTGTGCTTCCACAGTGCCTGGTGTGGGCTCAGATGACAGAGAGCTGACATATTCAGGAGTCCCGAGTGCCAGGTTGGTGCTCCTACCCCAGCAGCATTTAATTTCTGTGAACATACTAAATAGCTTTTTCATAGGCATTGTACTGGGATTTGAATGACATTATCCCTAGACTAAAGGTGTTCACTTACAGTGTTTTGTTACTGGTTTTTATACAACAATGGCTGTTACTTTTTGTTGTGTAAGGACTTTTAAATAAGGGAATTAGTACCATGTTAATGTCCAATGAAGTCATCAAATTGGTCCTGGTGTCAGTTCTCATCACTGAGATGAAAACTTGGCCTTTGATCATTATCTTTTTAGAGTCCAAAGGTGTAGCTTAACAGGCAATTACTTTTATCAATCTAATGGGCTGGAACACATCAGAAGGGTAAGAACCAACAAGAAGGGGAATAGCTTGTGGTTAAGGTGCCGGTTGGGAGACCTGATTTTGGCAAATTCTTCTCATCGGGTCTGTGCCATAGTTTTCTGTTTCTAAAATAGAGATTGAAATGCTTGGTCTTTCTCTTGCCTTTTGTCTGTCTAGATTGTAAACACTGGCCAGGGCACATAGGTGCAACACTTCGTACATCTGTGCTACAATCGTAACATTTAATCAATACAGATCTGCCTTGTGCTTCTTTGGTTCATAAAACGCTGAGTGTCTCTAATCTGAGCTAGGGAGGAACATGTATTTGCAGATGACCTTTAACTGGAAAGAGTGGAAGATCACTGTCCTTGCCTTTCAGTTGAGGAGTACAAAACCAGTAATGCAAATTTGCATTACTCGGCATGCAAATTAACGAAAGAGGTGGCAGCACACCTGTCTTTTCGAAGCTCAAAGCATCACACACACAGAGGAAAAAAAATGAAAAAGGTTACACTTCTGTGGTTCTCTACAGTAAAGCCTTCTTTCAAAGGGAAAATCCATCACTTTGAAGAATTTACAGAAGAAAACCTCCGCAGCAACCAAAGCTGCAGGCAAGTGAGAGAAAGGCAAAATACAACCACTGAGAAAAATAAATAAGGGCCTTTACAGCAGTCCCATTGAATCGAAATTTTCCTTTATCACAGACTAGGCTATATTAATCTTCTTTTCTACCTCTAGCCATGTACTTTAAAAGAAGATTTTCCAAATATAAAAATGTTACAGCAGAAGCAGTCTCTCTTACTAATGTATTATGAACCATCTCTTTCTGTACTAAAATGCCACCTGAATTAACCAAAGAACTGATTTGGCTTAATTTTTCATTCCTGTTGTCTGCATGTGGATCATCAATCAGATACCAAAAATGGCAGCTGGGTTATGGTGTGACAGAAACTTAATTTTCTGCAGTAGCGCCAAATGCTTGTAAAGGCCTTCAAGCACAGGCAAGACCGTGTCACAGCAAAGCCTTCTGCAAGCCACCATGTCCTTAAAGGCCCCAAGAGCCACAACAGCGCAGGAGTTTGTGGTGTCTTCTTTTTCCTGGTAAGTTTAGACAAAACCTCAGGCAACGTAAGTTTTTCGACTTGTTTCTACAGAGGCCATATGCTTTAACATTGAAATTAAATAAATGGTCTAAATGAAATGTAAATTTTATTTACTGGCTGAAAGCTGAATGAACAATGTTGAGCATAAAGCTAAAAGCAAAGTGAGACTAGTCATAATTTTATTTTAGGGGGGAACTGACCTTTTTTCCCCAAGAATGAGGTGCCACAGAAAGTGTCATGTACAGGACTGCTGAAGTTCAGACAGAAAATGCAGAAAGTGCCTTGAAATCCTGGGCTGATGCTGCTCCCAGATACATCCTCCCAAGGAACAGGGACCACTTCTCTTCATGCTGGCCTCTCTCGAGTGGTGGTAGGCAGTAACTGTGCTGGGATTCTTGGACTGTAGGCAGAGCAGGCAGTGAGTTATGACCAGCTGATTGCCCTCAGAAATCCACAGTCCTTCCACACTTCCTACTCCTGTGGTCTCCAGTCAGCCTTGACTGTGACGGTAACATCCTGCTCTAAACATGGTGTGTCACAGCACCATCTCTCACTGCAAAAATGTGTTTCAGTTTGAAGCTAAATCTTTCAATGTGAATCCCACGTATTTTGCAGCTGTGGTGGTATTTGGTGGAGCTTTACTTCCCCATAGAGGGTGTGTGGGCTAGGCAGGGCTAGCTCACAGGGTGAACAAGGGAATCCATGGCTGCTTGAGGTCTGTTGGGGCCTGGGCACGTGCTAGTGTGGGTACCGGCACAGTGGCCTTGGACTACAGCTGGCTTCTGCCAAGCTGCTTGGACTGCACCTGTGCTTCCATTTCCAGAACGGGTGTGGAGCTTCCTCAGTAGCTCTGTGTGCTGTGAATTTCCATCCAGCCTGCCTAATTAGTGCTGACTTGATACAGCTCTGAGGCTCCCCAGCAGGCTGGCTCTGCTTGGAGTCATCCAAGCATCTGCACTAATGAGGGGCTGCGACTATGTTTATATTGTTTTTTTGGAATATGTACCTCATCAAGACGTGTTTGGTACCAACGACATATTGCATTAATGGTGCTCTATGAACTACACTGCCTTGTGGTGTCCCTTGAGCAATGGAGAATGGCTTGAGAGTAGTCCTGAGGAGAATGACGTGGAGGTGTTAGTTGAGGAGAAACTCAATGTGAGCTGGCAATGTGCGCTAGCAGCTCAGAAAGCCAACCGCATCCCAGGCTGCACCAAAGGCAGTGTGGCCAGTGGGGCGAGGATGGTGATTCTATCCCTCTAGTCTGCTCTGATGAGACCCCACCTGTAGTGCTGTGTCCAGGTCTGGGGGCACCAACATCAGAAGGACACAGACATGTTGGAGTGGGTCCAGAAGAGGCCATGAAGATGATCGGAGGGCTAGAGCACCTCTGCTATGAGGAGAGGCTGAGAAAGTTGGGGTTGTTCAGCCTGGAGAAGAGAAAGCTCCGGGGAGACATTATAGCAGCCTTCCAGTACTGAAGAGGGCCTAGAGGAGTGATGAGGAAGGACTCTGTCAGGGACTGGAGCAATAGGACAAGGGGCAATGGCTTTAAACTGGAAGAAGGTAGATTTAGATATCAGGAAGGAATTTTTCTCTCTGAGGGTAGTGAGACACTCAAAAGGTTGCCCAGAGAAGCTGTGGATGCCCTATCCCTAGAGGTTCAAGGCCACATTGGATGGGGCTTTGAACAACCTGGTCTAGTGGGAGATGTCCCTGGCCATGGCAAGGGGGTCTTTAAGGTCCCTTCCCACCCAAACTGTTCTATGGTTCTATGATCANTTAGATATCAGGAAGGAATTTTTCTCTCTGAGGGTAGTGAGACACTCAAAAGGTTGCCCAGAGAAGCTGTGGATGCCCTATCCCTAGAGGTTCAAGGCCACATTGGATGGGGCTTTGAACAACCTGGTCTAGTGGGAGATGTCCCTGGCCATGGCAAGGGGGTCTTTAAGGTCCCTTCCCACCCAAACTGTTCTATGGTTCTATGATCACAAAATCACAGAATGCCACGGGGCTGGAAGGGACCTCTAGAGATCATCTAGTTCAAACCCCACGCTAAAGCAGGTCCACTTACAGCAGGTTGCACAGGAGCTTGTCCAAGTGGGTTTTGAATGTCTCCAGAGATGGAGACTCCACCACCTCCCTGTTCCAATGCTCTGCCACCCTCAGAGTGAAGAAGTTCCTCCTCATGTTTAGATGGAACTTCTTATGTACAAGTTTGTGCCCATTTCCTCTTGTCCTATCACTGAGCATCACTGAAAAAAGACTGGCCCCATCCTCCTGATACCCGTCCTTCAAATATTCATAGGCGCTGATCAGATCTGCCCTCAGTCTTCTCTTCTCTTGACTAAAATGACCCAACTCCTTTAGCCATTCTTCATAAGAGAGATGCCCCAGGCCTCTAATCACCTTGCTGGTCCTCTGCTGTGCCCTTTCCAGCAGATCACTGTCCTTCTTGAACTGGGGAGCCCAGAACTTGACACAGTACTCCAGATGAGGCCTCACCAGGGCTGAGGGAGAGGATGACCTCCCTTGACCTGCTGGTCACACTCTTCTTGATGTACCCCAGGATGCCATCGGCTTTCTTGGTCACGAGGTCCCCTAGGCCTGCGTGCCTGGCTCCCGTTACTAATCCTTCAGCGATGCTCCCTCAGCCCCACGGGATGTTCCAGCCGGCTGGGCTCGGTGGAGCAGGGGATGCGATCCAAACCCCACCCATGTCGGTCTGTAGCCATTCCGTGACGACGGAAGGTCTCAGGGCGAGTGACGCCGGTCAGCCCATGGGTCCAGAGACCACCCCGCCTTTGCGGGCAGGGGCCACCTCTCGCCAAGGGGCGGGGGCTCGGGGCCACGCCCTCCCTTCGCCCCTCCCACCCAGCTCCCGCCTGGAAAGTGGTTTTTCATTGACTTCTCCGGCCGCAGCCCCCGCTTCCCATTGGCCATCCGGCCCCACGTGGGCACAGCGAGAGCCCTTGTGGTTGGCCGGGGGAGGGCGGTGTTGTAAGAAGGGAGGGGGCAAGGCGAGGGGGCGGGAGGCAGTTGCCCGGGCAACGGGAGAGTGAGTAGTGGCGGCGGCAGCAGCGCGGAGCGGTAGAGCCGGAGCCCGAGCCCGGCGGACACCCACACTGCTCCGGCCGCATGGGCCACCGGCCCCCGGGAGAAGCAGCTCGTCCAGCCGCCTGCCCGGCCGCACCAGGTACCAGCGGGAGACCTGCTGCCGCGCGGGGAACCTGCCTGGCTCGAGGGAAGGATGCGAAAGTTTGTCCCGGCGGCTGGAGAGCCGCCGCCTCCGGGGCGGTGAGGGGCTGGCGGGGAGCCCTGCCCCGCCGGGAAAGCGGGTTGGTGGCGGGGAGGATGTTCCTTGCGGGGCCGGCGCCGCCCGCCGTGCCATGCTGAGGCGGGAGCGGCTCCTACGCGCTCTCGGTCGCCGGCGGGGCGGGGAGGTGGTGGCCGGTGGCGGGGCCGCAACTTTTGCGGCGGCTGTGAGCGTGCGTTGGGGTTCCTGGGTCCCCCACTCCTTCAGTGGGGGTCCCGATGGGCTGAGCCCTCGGTGGGGGCGGGAGCCGCCCCCTGCTCCCAGCCTGCCGTTTGCCACCGGGAGGGGGTTGCTGCTGCGGGTCTTGATTACCATTATTATTATTTTATTTTTTTATTGTCTGCTGGGGCAGGGAGAGGTGCTGCCACCCCCCCCTACCCCCCCGGGGAACCCATACCAGCTGCGGGTGGGGATGTCCCCGTGGGGTTTGGTCTTTGGCCCTGCGCCGTTGTAAGGACCGGAGAAACTTACTGCTCTGCTCTTTTTTTCCGTGTTAAAAAAAAAAACAAAAAACACCCAAACCTAAAAAGCAAACAACAAAAGAAAAAAAAAAACCACCAAACTTGTGGGGAAAGAGAGGCGAGTATATTTCTGTTTGCTTGCTTGGTCTGAAACATAGTCAATTTCGGGAATTAAAGATTTCCCATGCTGTGAGATTGCTTAGTTCTTTTAGGGGTGGGGTGGGCGAAGTTGTATTAACCTGCTTTGGTTGTAATGAAAGAATAGTGACTAGGAGGTGGTGTTGGGGATCTGGTTACCTAGTGAGCTATTTCTGAATGACGTTTTGTGCAGATGTGGATCCTTTTGGGGCTCTGTGTGAGGATGGACCCTGGTAGGACGTATATAGCCATGGCCCTTAAGGCTTAAATGGAAGAATATTAATTAATCTGATGTTCACTGAAATAGACTGTATGTTTGAGCGATGATCAGGTATAGGCTCTGAGCTCTTAAAGGTGTTTTCTTGTGGAGGTTTTACACTACATAGCCCAACAGGGTGCAGAGGCTGACTGGGGCCTTTGGATGTTGAGGTGGTAGGAAAATGAGGTAGCAGAGATTCTTGGTCAATTGGCAATTTGTTGGTTTTAGCGTCACTGATAGTCATGTGGTGATTCCCCCAGCAAACCTTGCTTTTTTCTTCCTAAAGCTTCTATTTTGTTTTTAGTGCCAATTTACTGTTAACAAATCCACCCTGTGGTTGGATATGCAATGAGATAAAAAGTGAAGCTTCTTTTTGTTGGAGGTAACAAGAATAAATTCAGTCTAGGTAATTAAAGTGTTTTGGTTTGTGGCTGATTTGAGTTATATGGTTCTTCAAGCTTCAGGATGAGGTAGGTTTTGTTCCTTGTTAATATTCCTCTTTTTAATATGAAGCTTAACATAGCTCATGCAGTGACACTAAATATCCAGTAATGCATGTTGTAAGGTTACAGGTGTATACTAAGTACCATATACAAATAGATATTGCATGTTTCCCTGGGGAGTCTGCCTGGTTCCATGATGGTTAAAGGCACAACACTGAATGTACAGGAACTTCCAGAGACTGCACTTTTTTGGTTTTTTATTTTTTTTTCTGGTTCAGGGGACCTTCCGTGCAGAGCGAGTTGTTGTCCTTGGTTGCACTGGTTATGTCATGCTACTCCAGCATGGCATTACACGATGTGACTGATGCAGTCTCATGTGTCACATCACAGAGAAATCACTGGAGGGAAAAGTTTTCGTTGGTGGGACTTAAGGATCTTTATAAAACTTGGGGATTTTTCTGCATGATATTTATTGCTAAGGTCAAATGCCCTTTACTAACTTTGCACTACCTGCTTGATTTCTGTGGATATCAGCAAGTGTGAAACCACAAATCAGGAGGAGACTGAGGTTCAAAATAAAATGGGAAACCTCTTGTTTCTCTATAAAATGGGTTGGATGAGTTTTTTAGAATTATTTTCAAATGGCAAAGTATGGCAGCATAACTGCAGTTGGTTATGTTCTTTCCTGTACTCAGCAAAAGATAAAGAACTGGATTAATGACCTACTGCTTCATGGTGAGGAGTGGTAAAAGCGCATATGAAGTGATAGGCAAAAGCTGTATTGCTGCGTGTTGTCTTGTGATTTCTTTTAAATTTTTTTTTCCTCTGGAGTAACAGGGGACCTTGGCATGTAGATCAAACCTCTTTATGCATTTGATCAAAAATCTGCCTTATACCTAACTTGGATATTTGATTGGGTATTCAGTTCAGGTAATGCTGAAGTTTTGTAGAAAGATCCCCATAGGGTACAGAAATACAGTTTCTACTATGTTTACAGTAAACCTATTTTTCATGCTATCCATCCTTTATTGATGGGACAATGTCTCATTATTAGGATGATTTTATTTTCTTTGTTGACATTGTACTCAGGTTTGGATTTTTTGGGTGCTTGTCTTATGAGCAGAGCTTGTATCAACAACATGCAGCAAAATATGTGGTCTTAGGCCATGCTTAGCTAAGGTTGCTAAAATTGATTCAGTACTTAGCCTTTTTAGATATGGAATCCGACTTAATAAATGTGACTTTTCTGGTGTCTGTGTACTGAAGCCTGCTGATATTGATCCCACCTTACAAATTAACTCAGGAAATTATTTGTCTCTGTTGTAGTAAACTTGTTCTCCTCAGTACAAAAAGAACAATATTCTAAGGTGGTTGAGTTGGTAACCTGAGATTTCTGGTGCCACATTCTTTTGCAAGTAATAGCATGATGTGTTCATTTGCATATTTTTGTGCACAGGATTTTGTGAGGTGGCAAACAATAACCTTATAAACTGTGGAGAAAGATCACTGAGTAAGAAACCCCTGAAGAATAATGAATTTGGCTTTAGATCCAGAACTCGAATCCTGGAAAACCGAATTTTGAGTTGATCCTTGCAGGTTTCCATCAGCAGGGCAGTAGGCTTGCCTCTGGTGCTCAATGCTGTTATTCTGGGGTATTATCAGGCATGAAGCCCCAAAGGCGAGGTAACACACTAAATAGGCATCAAAGCATTTTGAGAGGCTGGGATGAAGAGTGTAGTATGTACAAAATATGTAATTATTGTATCAGTTCTGATTTACAGCTCCTGGTGGTAGGCAAAGAAAATCAGTAGCTATGTTTTCTTTCAAGATGATAAAAACTGTTTTGTGGTTTTTTTTTTCTCCTTTTTAGGTTGTTGTTTGAATACATAGAAGATGATGACAAGTGTGCATGGATGATTTTACGTAATTAACACCTGCTAGATTTGCAAAAGGCAATTATTGCTGTGAAGTGTTTACATTGATTTATGGGAGGAAGGTGGCCCAGGAGAGGGATGCTGATAATATCAACACAGTGGATTAAATGCACATTTACACCTTTATTGACATATAAGTTATCTGTGCCAGGAATGCACTGAAAAGGCTGCTGATGGAGCAATAATGTGGCACAGACTACTGGGTTTGGATTCAGCTCTGTCATCCTTCTGTAATGCACGTCAATGGAACCTTCATCTGAGCTAAAATAGGATATAGAGGCTCAAAGAATGGCAGCTTGTTAAGATAATGAGCAGTGATGGCAAACAAGACTTTAGAAGGATAATAACAAACATGGATGAGGTTTGAAGGAATTTTCTTGCCTTTTTTTTTTTTAAATTATTTTTTTCGGATTTTTGTTGTTGTTCGTACTATGGATTTTTAGAGAAAGCTTAAAGAGGCTGGAAGAGTCTCTGTAGCTGGGAAATGGAACCTGGCTCTGAATCCAGCCAGCATCAGAAAAGAAAGCCTGTGACACATGGACTGGAAGATCAAAAAAGGGTAAGTGACAAAAGGCGGATGCACTTTCTGCTTAAATTGCTGGATGAGATACAGAGCTCTTCTGCCACTTGTATAACTCTTTTATCAATTGCAGTTGCTGCTTGCTATGCTTAGCCAGCTGTAGATCTCCTCTACTGATTATATATTTTAAAAAATGTTTGTGTTTCTCTTCAGGCTTGTTCCAATGCATGGAGCAAAGAGCTGAGGGAAGGGGAAATTGTAATATGAGTGAAAGAAGGGAAAAATGTCCAGGATTTTGGAGAGTTGCTGAAGAGACTTGCAGTGCAAATAAAGTACACAGACTCTTACTGAGTCCAATCAGATTATTGACTTATTGTAACTCTAACATTTTTATTGATATCATTAGAGAGGTTAAAAAGTTGCTTTCTCGGGCTTTGGTGATTAAATTTGCTGAAAATGTTGTACGCTTGTTGGTATCCTCATTGTCCTTATAGTGGTGTTTGCATTTTACTGTAGCTTCCAGATGTGACTTTGACTTGAACCAAGACAAAGATGCACAGTGAAATGTGCTTCATGTCAGCTGGCAGACCTTATTTTGTACAAGTGCTTTGTGGAAGCTCTCTGTGTCAGGGTAGTTTGGTGTTATTTAATATTAATGGATTGGCACATTAAGATGACTTAAGTTACCGTTTGCAAACAAACTGTACCTTGTAAACAATTGAGATTGTAAAGTTGTGTTCTTGCCAACAGTCAAGCAAACTGTAAAACTTGACATGTTTCTACTGTATGATAAATCATTTCTATAATTTTCCACGCAGATTTGATGGGTGATAGAAAACACTATGCGTTCAGCTTTGTGTGGAGAGCTCCTTTTTCCTTTAGCTTTTACATGTGATTTTTATTTCAGTTGAAAAGTGAGTTGGAAAAAAAATGACCATCAGCTATTATTTTGCTGTTCAACAGCGCTGTCTAATCTCAGAGAGGGAGGTTTGTGTCACAATTTCATCAAGTCTGCTGAAAAATAAAAGTGTTTTCCCTGTCACCCCATTAGAAATCTAAGCAGCCTGGAAAACTTTCAGGAATTGAATAAAATACAGCTGTTTCCTTAGAGAGAAATGACACTTAGAGAACATTTATTTGGGGAACCAAATAAGAGTCTTAAATGTATTTTAATTGCACTAAGCATGATCTATTAACTGATAAGCTGCCAAGGTCTTCCTTCTTTTTTCAAGGAAGCATTTTGGGGCTGTAGTAAGTAAGGGCTGAAACTAAATCCTTTGATTTAATTTCTGGAGGCTGGTAGTACGCTTTGTTTTCTCTAAGTATACAACATTATATTGCATATAGGATATGATGGAAAAAACATTTGGGACCTGTGACCCCAAACTATACTATAATTGTTCTGATGCACCAAAATTAATATGCAATTATGTCTGTTTCTCCTTGCTGATAGGTATAGAAGCCTACATCTCCCATCTGCTCCTGGCTCTGGGTATTTGGTGCGCATGTAGTATGGGGCCTCTGAATGTATAATATAACCCCAAGTGAGGCTCAGTGGCAGCTGGGATAACATCAATTGGTCATGCTTTGCTGACATTCATTTTAACTTGAACTCTAGCCGTCATGGAGATTATTAAATTTATAATGATATATGTAAGATCCATTTTAATGACTCTGCATGCTTGGGTGATCTCTCTCATTTCTGTTTGCAAAACAAATCTTAATAGAGTATTACGTTTCATTTCCTATAGAATTTTCCAGGTAAAGGTTACTGAAGAGAGCGTTGTTTAGGCTTACATTTACTGGGAAAAATCAGTTTGGAATAAAAATGTTGATGCAACTCAGTTGTTATTGTGGGGAAGACTAGTATTAATTCTGGTCGTCTTAAGTTTAAAATTCTGAGACTTCTGATAAAGAGAAGTGGGTGATCAAGGGCCATTAAAATTAATCATCAGTCGATGCTTTTGTTATTAGAAATGAGGCTTGTGCTGGAAGAAATAAGACCAAGCTCACTTTAAATTGGGCAAGTGCTTGTTCCTTTATATAACAATATATTTCATGGACATAAAGTCAACCACTGTTTAGTGTTTTTTGAAGCAGTAAGAAATCAGTGTGTATGTGTACACTGATCAATGATGAATCTGGCATGTCTCTCCCAAGTAAAATACAGAAAGCTTGGTTTGCATTTGTGGTGTAGAAATAAAGCTTAATTTGCCTTTTTTTAAAGTGTATTTCTAGATATATACTCAAAAGCTATATTGATTAAAGAAAGACAAGGTTTATTATTTGTGCTTATTTTTTGGAGGCATGGCGTTTTGCTTTTTGTGTTGGCTGATCTTCAAGAACTTCAAAATGGGCTGTAACTGACAGTGTGGAAATCTGTAGAAGCAGGTTCTTTTCACTCATCACTGGACTAGCTTTCCAGGCTGAGTTCAAGAGGCCACTAGTATTAATGTTTGGGATAGCATTGCATCTATCTACACAACTTATGTTGGCTCTAGTGGGAATTACATAGCCAAATTCCATGTAACTTGTGAAACATGAGTGAAAAATGTGATCAGGTTTATCAACCTTGTAAGTGGACCATGTGAAGGTAGTACGATTACTAATCTGACTAAAGTGAGTATGTTTTATGCTACTGTATGACCTTGGCAACAAAGGCTTTAAATATAAGAGTGGTAGAGAGGATGCTATGGACTTGTTGGGTTTGTGTGGAGGTTATTGTTTTGATACCAAAAAATGGGTAATTGCTGGGGTAAATGGGTCCTCTCTGTCAGTAAATTCACAGATTTTTTTTTAGATGTTTTTTTTTTCTTCTTGAAGAGGAGCCTTGAGGAAATCACTGTAAAGCAGGTAAAAACTGCCGCTAGAATAATCTAGTTAGGTACATTTCAATTGTCACATGTCATGAAAAACTTAGTCCTGGACTGTGTTCTGATTAAATATATTTTCTGCTGCTGAGTGAAATAAAATATTTCTCCAGTTGATTTCCATCCTTCATTCCCACTCTTCCTGGTTTCTCATTCAGATCAATAGTAGCTCTAAGTTAGTGGGACGTGGTAAAGAAATGTGTACGTGTAATAGTGACACAAGTGTCTTCTGTTCTGCATGAATTGAACCCTCTTTGAGCCACAATAAAATTAAATTGTGAAATTAATTTAGACTTTGGAAGGATCTCTGTAAATGTGTATTTTATATGTTTATATGTGTTCTGTTGTCCAGCTAAACATCTAAACAACGAAAATCACCAGATAAGCAGAGATTTACTTGTGCCTACCTGGTATATCAGGCCAGTAGTTTTTTCTGAAGGACTGTCTTTGTTGTCAGCAGCACAGAAGACAGTGTGCTAATATTGTACCTCATAGGGCTTATAGGCTGCAGGTTGCTTTTGTGTGTGGGTTTGTGGTTAGGTGGGGTTGTTTTTGATTGCAGAAAAATTGTCACCCTGGACTTTGAAGTGTCAGGTCAAGCTACCTGGATATGCTATTACAGAAGCACAGAGGATCTGATACTGAACCTTGTCACATTGATGGTGGTCTTCCAGTAGTGTTCTTCCTTTTTTTTTTTTCTACTTCCTCATCTCTTATTTTTTTTTTTTCCTTCTGAATGATAAATGTGTGAGTTGCAGTTGTATAGTGTTAAAAGCAGACTAACACTCTTTCGTGGGGTGTCTTCTCTCAACTTGTTTTTATTTAACCAGTCTCTGTGATGTATATGATTGAAGCCATATGCTATAGCGTTCTCTTGGTTTGTGGTGTGTTTTTTCTGGCTTCTTATTTATACACTTCAGACTTGCTTGAGGATACCTTGCCACTATTTTTCTCTCAAAGTTTAAAGAGCGTGATTTCACATGTATTGACCTTCTCATATTGAGAACTTGTGTTGTTTAAAGTGGAGTAATGTTGGCTGAGCACCATGTTTATTAGTAGATTTTTGTGCTGAGGCATTAATGCAGTTGATGGGCACAGTGCTGTTGAGCCAGTGTGAAAGCACTCAAGTATAACCACTTAGAAATTGTAGTTAGGCTTACCTTATGAAATTACAGCAAGATGCTGTGCAGTGTTTTGATAATGTAACTGACCGGGCCTTTATAGAAAAAGAAATGCAATAAATATCCACTGAGCAAAAAAACTGAGATGTCATAACCTTTCCTTCATTTTGCAAACATTTAAATCCTTCTGTAAACATAAAAATCTCTGTAAGACTTTAGTTCCTAGCTGTAGGGTTTATGGTTTCTATTCTGGTAATTAAGGTTGTTAATACATCTGCTTTAAACCTGATAATCATAGAATCAGATTTGGGAGACTTAGTTACATGGATGGGCCTTGACTATCTGTCCAAGGCTCAACTTCTGCTTTACGGTCATAAGCTTTCTGCTTTAAGATGCTCCTGAACCCCATTTTGTGGGGGTGCTCTCTGTGACTATTTAAAACCACTTTGTGAAGGAACTGGCTCCAAGAAACAAGTAGTTCTGTTCATTTTAGTGATGCAGGTTTGCATGTTGATGATTATTACAAGGTATTCTGTTCTTCTATTTTTTTTTGTTAAAAATGCTTTTAATAAGAATGTTGCATGTGAGTGTGTGATTTTTGTTATTGCTGGTCCTCTCTGTCAGACTCCGCTCTTACAGGAATTCCCTGGATGAAGAAACAGGGCTGGCTATGAGTATCAAAATTGTTTGTAGATGGTAGACAGCAAGCCTTCCTTGTTGAGCTGATGTCTGTTCTGATAGTTATCTAATTAAAGGAATTTTACAAGCTTCTTAAAATTAGGGGGAGATTGTGTATATTTACATCACCATGCAATAGAAAGGTTCTGCAGTGATGTATACCAGTCAATGATTAGACTGCAAGGGGTGACCTTCATGCGCTTGAGGCCTCCGTGGTATAATCTCATCTAGAATTAACCCAAGTGTAGTTCTGTTGGGGTTTTCATCTTTTTGCTTTTTCTTTTTTCCACAAGTCTGTATTACTGTAAAATTAAAAAAAAGGCTTGTGTGGGATTTCCTGGTGCCTTTTACTTGCACAAACTGTTGGGTTTTGCCTCTGTTCTGTAAAGCATGTAGACTGTATGTAGCATACGTGCACATGCTATGACTTGTTATCAGCTGTATATATGTGTGTCTCCTAAACAAACAAATGGAATACGTATGGATGGGATTTGTTAGGTAGGTGTGCTGGACTATTTATTTCTGTTCCTATTGGTGGGCTTCTCAGAAGTTGAAGCTCCTGTGGCTGTGCAGTTAGCTTTATATATCTGGAAAGCTAACTTTATTTCAAGTTGAACTGAAGCAGATCTGTTCATGTTCAGGGATTAGGAGCACTGGTGTGGAAATAAGACTAAGTTTACAACAGTACTGCAAACCTGGAGGGGACAGCAGTGACTTCAGCTTGTATCCTAGTGATGTAGATCTTTACATGGCATCTGTGAGGTACAACCTTGATTTAAATAAAGTTTTGATTTGCATTCTGCCATCTTACAGAACAATATCCAGATTGGCTTATATGGACTCGCTCCTGTATGTTTTGTCATAATGTCTGTTCTTGAACCTGATTAGATTATATTTCTTTTCCTCTATGATTGGAATTAAGCTTTATGGTAAGTAGTTGATATGAAAATGGTCTCTCTCTCCTAGTGAGTGAGTCTTTTTTTGCGACAATGTCAGAAATTGTTCCATCTTCTGAATATGATTTTTTTTTTTCTCTTTTGTAGTTGTTGATGTTCTGGAACCTCCTTCCAAACTCCCTGAAGGAGTCCATCCCAAGATATCCTAGATGTTAATCATGTGATATCATCAGAAGGGGAGACTTCAGTGTAGATAAGCAAGTTCATGATTTTGGCCTGATCAGAAATGGCTGTCTCATCTGCCAGTTGTTCATGTTGCTGGGTTATGCAGTTTTTGTTAAATGACATGTACATTTGGAGTAAACCTAGCTTAAAAAAAGTTCCTGTCTGTTGGTGTATTGGTACACTTCTGTCCTCTCTGGCAGAGAATGCTAATGTTGAACTCTCCTCAGTTGTTCTGGTTCAACCAGCTCAGCACTTATTTCACTGAACAATAAAAAAATAATGAACAGAGAATTCTGTAGTCACTGAGATGGGTCTCCTCTTCTTCATACCAAATACCAAATGAAGTTTTTTATCTTGAAAATAACTTTGCCTTGTTGAAAGACTTTATCTGAAGTTCTAAGCATATGGAAAAATACCCATCTGTAAGTACAATGGCACTGCAAGACAGTGTAGTATGCAGTTTAAATCACTTGGGGTGATCTTATGGGTGGGTTAAGTGATGAAGGGCAATACTGGCTTTCCTCATCAACAGCAGCTTAAAGCCTGTGTTAGAGGGAGGGAAGTTGGTAAGGAGATGCAACCACCTAAGTGATGAGATTCATAAACAACTGCTACTGGTGTTATGTCTCCATATTAATGGAAAAAAATATGAATGAACCATTACGCTACAAGATATGGGACTCTGGAAGTCTCCTTAAGAACCTTTTTACCATCTTTTACAAACTTGCTGATGGCACTGTTTTAGCAGAATGCCCAGTTCTGGATCTTTATCTTAACCAAAAAATAGGGCATGAGGGGTGGGGGTGGGAGTGTGAATTAGAATATGCTCACAAAACCTTGTCACCCTCTTTCCCCCACTTACACAAACAGCAGGGCAATTACACTTGTGGTTATTCCAAATACCTGGAAAGTATGCCTCTGAAAATGTATGGAACAGTATTTACACAGTAGATAAGTACCAATGCCATTTTAAATGGAACTCTACAAAATCAGGTAGAAATGATTTCTGTTTGCTGAAACAGTGATAAATAATATGGAAGAGTTGATTCTGTGTGATTCTGTGACTTCCAATCCTGAAGGAGTGAGGTTAATACTGATGAATACTTTATATAAGAATAATGCCCTTGCCTGCAAGAACTTCCCTGTTGGTGTATATGTGTATCTGTATAGCATCTAGTTTTAAACTGGCTTCTCCCTCCCCGCCTTCTCTGATGGTAGATTAAGAGTACACTGGTGTGGTCTGCCTGGACAACTCCTACATCTGTGTGTCTGATGTGCTCTACTGCCTCTGGCACTTGTCAATAAGCTGGTATCTCGGAGAAACCCAACAATACAATGCATCGACTAACTGCCTTCTGAGTAGGGAAGAAATCCAGACCTTCCTCAAGCTGCTGCTGACAATGGGTTTTAAATGCAAAGGCAGTAGATGTGGCTATTGCTCTTAATACTTGTAAGCCATCAAATATATTGGCCATAAATTTGATGGGATATTTTAAAATTCATCCAGACACCTTGATTCTGTGGAAAATCTCCAGTCAGTGGTGGCTGGTATGGGGAGGTGGTATTCTACTTTGAATACTGTTTTCTTAGCTTTGGGGTTCCTTGTCTGGAGCTGGTGAGTGTGGGGTGAAGAGTGAGAGCTCCGAGATGATGCTCGCTTCTGCAGCTGGCTCTTGGTGTGCTAGTGAGTCTCTGACTTGAGTTCTGCACATCTTGTGCTGTAAGTGAGGATTTGATAGATTGCTGAAGCCGTTAAGATCTTAGCTAATTTCAAAGGTAATGAAACTAAGGGCTTAAGTAGTAAATTCAGGCATGGTGAGTTGACCCTGCTGGACACCAGGTGTGTACCAAAGCCATTCTGTTACTCCCCTCTCAGCTGGTCAAGGGAGAGAAAATATAACCAAAAGTGAGAGATCACTCACCAATTACTATCACGGGCCAAGCGGGCTTGACTCAGGGAAATTAATTTACTACCAATCAAATTGGAGTAAGATAACGAAAAAATAGAACCAAACTTTAAAACACCTTTCCCGCCCCTGTCCCTCTTCCTAGGCTCCACTTCACTTTCAGTTCTCTACTTCCTCTCCCGAAATGGCACAGGGGGGTAGGGAATGGGGGTTGTGGTAAGTTCATCAAACTTCTGCTGCTGCTTCTTCCTCACACTCTTCCTCTGCTTCCGTGTGGGGTTCCTCCAGTGGGAGACAGTCCTTCATGAGCTTCTCCCATGTGCATCCTTCCCACAGGCTCCAGTTCTTCACAAACTGTTCCAGTGTGGGGTCCTCTCTCCATGGGTCCGCAGGGTCCACAGCAACCAGGACTGCTGCATGGGATCCATGCGGTCACAGCCTCCTGCTGTGCTGTGACTGCAGGTGGATAGTGGCTCTGCTGTTAACCTCCACGGGCTGCAGGGGGACAGCCTACCTCACCACAGGCTGCAAGGGAATCTTGGCTCCAGCACCTGGAGCACCTTCTCTCCCTCCTTCTTCATGGTCTTGGAGTCTGCAGGGCTGTTTCTCTCACATATTCTCACTCCTCTGTTCTGGCTGCAATTTTTGCACGGTTGTTTTTTCTCTCTCTTCTTAAATATGTTATCCTGGAGGTGCTACCACTGTTGCTGATGGGCTCGGCCTTGGCCAGCAGTGTGTCTGTCTTGAAGCCACCTGGTATGGACTCTGTCAGACATAGGGGAAGCTTCTAGCAGTTTCTCCCAAAAGCTCCCCCTCTAGTCCCCTTGCTACCAAAACCTGTCCACACAAACCCAGTAAAGCAGAAAAGTGCTATGGAGTACAGTACAGTATATAGTCTCTATAGTATAAAGAACACTCATGTCAAAATAATGTGAATTTCTGATGTTAAAAAGGAAAAGCCTGCTATGTTTGTATCTAGGATGGGTTATAGGATGCTATGGGGAGCTCCTGCCTAGTAAGACATTTTCTTCTGTTACTGGTTAGATTGTTTAAAAAAAAAATTACTTCCAAATTGTCAGATTCCAAAGTGTTCTTGGGGATTATTCTGCAGCTGTGAAATGTACCTCATCTGTCCTTCTTTTACAGTGATTTAGCAGAAATGGCTGTATTTCCCTCATTCTTTCTGTGGCTGATCTGTAGCAGAACTGTTTTCTGTGCTATCGGATGCATTTCCCCTGATGTACAGCCTCAGAAGCCAGTCTGCTCCTGCAGTCCTCAGAAGAGTGAACAGTCCAGCGTCAATTACTGAATTTCAATTGACTCAGCTTTGCAAGAAATTAGTCCTGTGTGGTTTTTTTTCATTTTATAGGACAGGTGTCTCTCGGTCTGTTACATGAAAAGGTACAAGCAGGTAAATGTTAGAGGTTGGGATTATAATTATTTTTATAAAGCAAGTGTGAATTTCAGATAATAGACACTAGGACTCATTAGCACGTAGTTTCCTGCACACCTCTTTAGAACAATGTTCATTATTATGCAAATGACTACCCTCTGGCTTTGAAGTAGTTGTCACATGGAATAACGTTCAGGCCATGATATTAAATTCTTCAAAACTTAAATAGCTGGGAAATTCATACTGGACAGTCAGATACTGCCTCTCATAATGTTTGTGCCTGGAAGGAAATTTGATATCCCTGAGGTCTATCTATTTTGATATTCCTGATGAAGGGAGTGGTAGGAAAGCAAAGGGAATGAGAGGATGGGAGAAGGAGTGTAAAGGAAATAGTCTCTGCGATAACAGTGATTTATTTACTAATTTTAGGGCATGTTGCAAAGCTAAGCTTACCTCAAGGGTCTTTCAGAAAGGAAGGCATTTGGGAGAGACTGGCATGCATTTGTCAGTATTTATTTTTAGGCACTGAGTGTTAGGGGTTTTTCTGGTTGATTATAGTCAACTTTGACAGATGTGGTATAGATTTATTTATGCTTGCATACTGCAGCAATTCATAACAAATTTAAGAAACTAATGTTAGTGACAAGTTCCAGTAGCAGTTAAGCTCTAGTATATTCTTTAACAAAGAAATTAGATTTCTTGTTAAGGTGTAGATCCAGTACTACAGATAACACCTATTTACCCGTGCAGTTTGTAGCTATGTCATAGGTTTCAGTGCAGATGAAGGAGTTTTAGCGAGTGTGAGAAACATTTGTGTTTCCTAGCTACTTATTTCTCCTTGAAAAGCATCTGTGTATGCTTTTCAAGTTATAATATTTTCAGAGGACTGCTGAAAAGAGTATTTAAAATGTAACAGAGCTGTAGTAGCAAAAGAGCCATGTTACAGATCAAAGCTGATTCTTCTAAAATTGTTCAAGGTTAGCTTGGTCTAACTCTAAAATAACTGGGAGGAGACTGCTGGACTAAGACAACTTATTCTCCCAGCCTGAAATCCCCTTGTAGTGTAATATTTTACTATACTTTTTCTGGATCAAGTCATAATTTCCCTCTTCTCCACAGAGAAAAACTCAGAGAGAGCAAATCTGTGAGTTTCTTGCCTGTTCTTGCACTGAGCTTTAGCCTGTCAGACAGTTCATTCTTTATTTCTACTCTTTTTCTGTTGATGCAAAGTAAATGGTGGAAATGGCCTGTGTGTGGCATTATAAGGTAGATGGAACCAGTGTAGATACCTAGACCTTTCTTCCCCTCCTTCTGATGGGAACAAGACCTGTCTTTGGGAGTCTACTGAGAGGCTCCTGGAACATTCCCAGGACAGTGGAACTCATGAAGAGAGTGATTTTATTTTTTTTTTTAAATTTTTTTTTTTCTTTATAGAAGACTGTCATTCATCCTTTTAAGAAAGGAATGATCTGGCTTACAAATTAGCTTGCCCTTGCAGCATTAGGAAAAAAATATTACAGTATTGAAGACTGTGATTCCTTCTCTTGCTAACAGAATATGATGCATGGATGTCTCTTGAGGCTATTGCACATTGATGGTAATAAATATGTACTCAGATTTGTATAGCTATTTTTTTCAGTGTTCTGCACTAAAAAAAGGAGTTGTATTCAAGGGAGCTGAGGGGCAAGGGAGTAGCTTTTGTGATATGATAATAGACTAAGTTGAGAAATTGATAGAGACAAGGTAAGCCTGTTATGAAAAACATAATTTATAGGTGGAAAATGAGACCTCTACGCGCTGCAAGCATTCAGCTTGCAGTTTATTCTCTAGTCTTACAGCTCTTTATTGTGGTGACAGCAGTGATATCAGATCTCTAGTAATTCTGAGGATTTGTTTTGGATAAACATCATGCATCCACTATGACTGCTCCAAAAATGTAACAGGCACATGGAACTGCCTGTTTTATTTCGGTGTCTCTGAATTTTTCTAATTCAGGTGCCTTGTTTTCTTCTTTGACTTGTGCTGTATTTTATCAAACAAGGTATTGGATTTTTTAGATGTCTTGAATTTAGTACCATGATATTCAGAATTTCTAAGTAAATTCTGTGAACACAGTAGAAATAAGAGAGGTTAGAAACTGGAGACATCACAGAATTGCCAGACTTTGGGGAGGGCAAGTTGGATTGTAGTTAAGTTTTCTGAGATGGGCAGGAACTGGGCTTCAGTTCCATTTCTGTTCCATTGGTCCACAATGAGAATGTTTAAACATAAAAACAGATGGTGCTAGTTCAGTTATCGAAGGCTTGTCCTGTTCTATATCAGCCTTGATCAAAATCAATGCAAGATACTAGAAATGAGTGAAAGTTGCATCAGCTACCTCTGAGCTGCTTAAAGTAGTGCTTTGGCTGATAGCTCACATCCTAGGGATCAGGAAAACCATCACCAAATACTAGAAGACATCTATTTCAAACACTTAATTTTTGCAGGGTTTAAGTAGTTACTGCACTCCATTGTTGCAAAATGCATGTTAATCTTGTCTGCTGTATTTCTTGTTGTTTTGTTTTTAAATCTTACTTCCAAGCCTGCATCATCTAACTTAATATGCTGACTTCTGGTGCTCAAGCTCAGCAGTAGGAGTAGCTTGCCTTCATACTCCTTTTCCTTTAAGATGCTTGACTAAATAAAAGGAAGGCTCGTTATAGTATGTATGCATTAGGACTGAAATAAAATCTTCATAAATATTTATCAGGTGGGAAAAAGAAATACATGGCTGCATCCTTTTAAATCTCCAGTGATATGACATAACAGATCAGCTGGCAGAGAAAGAAAGTTGAGTTCCGGGGGAGATTTTTCACTTTGTATAAACTATATAGGAACTTCAAATGCAGTACAGCACACTGAAGCACAAAACAAATGGAAGCGTGTACAGACAAGCCTTCTAGATAGGCAGGTGATTGCTTTTCTAAGAGCCTAGAACTTTAAATTTTGATGGTGGGTGGTCTAACATCATTCGTTGTATTTACAGTAGCTGAATCTGAATTGAAGGTGTGTAATGCTTTGACAGAATCAAAATAAGCCAGAAGATACATACAGCATAACAATAGTGTTGCTCCTGTAATTAGGGAGGCAATATTGTTGAATTAGGTGTCAAATACAAATCCACGTAGTTATCCTTGCTCTCCTAGCCAAAATGTGTTTTTGTCAGGGGGAGTTCATACGACAACATGAAAGGCTTCTGCCTCTTGGTCTTCCCTATCTATAACATGGGGTAATATTCACTTTACAAAACATTTTGGGACCTCCAGATTAACAGAATTGAGTGACGTCAGCAGAAAATCCAGGTTTCTTAACAAACATTGTAATCAATGATGTCACACAATGTCTTCTGAACTTACCTGCCTTTATCTGACTTGCAGATAATATATTTTCAGCTTGTTCAACTGCAGCTATTGGATTTTTCTGTATATATATGCATATCTTTGTGCAGGATAGAGTATTAATTTCTGGTAATTGGAAATAATAAATGCTGAGGTGTAAATCCAGTATTGGATTCCTCTTGGATTAAGGATNTTTTTTTTTTTTTTGGAAGGGGGCTTTATTTTGAAACAAATCTGGCTGGCAGCATGGTCCCTTGTGGCTTTCAGGGAATGTGGCTCCAAGATCCTTGGTTGATCTCAGGATCAGGGAAAATGTGAGGGTGATGGAGGATGCAAAGGTGGAGGAGAACTGGCTGGTTCTTGCTTTTCCTCTTGTTCCTGCAAGTTCTTGCAGTGCTGGTATTGTATGTTGCTTGGAGTTTTTCTTCTTATAAGTAAATTAGAAGTTAGACATGCATAATCTTCGAATGTTTAAGAAATACTTTTTCTAGTCTTGCAGACTAGAACACAAGGTAACACAAAAGCAAATAGAATGCAAGCATTCACTTCCATATGAGGAAATCTGCTTAAAAATTGTAATATATGCTTGTCCTTATTTCTAAATAACCAACCAACTCCCCCTCCCCCTCCAATATTCCCTATGTAGTCTGTAAGTGACTGCTACTGTTCCGTAGATGGCTTTTCATTTATGTACAGAACGACAGATAATTCCTGTCTGTGCAAAGTTTTCATGCTTTCTGAAAATAGCGACTGGGCAATGGATGTGTGCAGAGCAATGACAGGCAGAACCAGAGGTATGTGTGGAAACGGAGGTGAGCCTGCTCTGGGGAGCAAGGACAGCCGAATAACCTGCTCTGATCTGCATCAGCTGTGCAGGTTGTGAGGACGATGAAACGGCAACTGCCGTCCCTCTCTTCACTTTCATTTCTTCTGCCTTAAGGTGATGCATCATGACTGATAATGGTTGCTGTGCCATAAAAGCTAGTGACTCTGAAGTGCAGGATGACTTTATGATCAGGGCTTTGGTCCCAGATGTTTTGAATGTCTCTGAAGAGGTGCACATACAAACCAATTAAACATGCTAACTAGCTTATCTTACTAGGTGTCTTCAAAGTAAACCTTGAGTTTATTTCATAGATTTCATGGTTTTGGATGCGGGAGTAGCGTAAAGGTCTCTTGCATCCTTCTTCAGTAGTGGTTATGATGGCAACTTCTACAGTTCTACCTTAGTTTTGGCTTAGTTGTTTTTGTTTGCTTGCTTTTTGTTGTTCAGTAAATCTTGTCTGAGTGCGAGAGCCTAAGCTAGGCAATGGTTAGAGGAGGACAGAAGCTCTTCTTGCTCAGCCCTGGCAAGTAGCGTGTGTGCTGCAGTTAACACTGGTAGATGTTTTACTTCACTTCCCTAGTAGCAGTTTATCAGACTTGCTTCTGTTCCTGGGGTATTGGGAAACCAATTGAGATTCAGCAATTTCCCTGAACCAGAGGACAAGGGAAATTATTGCCTTTGTCCTTGCCGCAATGCCTGCCCAATTCAGGAAGACACCCTCCCCATCCATGATAAACCTCAACATATACTATTAACAGCCTGATGCTGCACAAAGTGCTCTGGAGAGTATTGTAACTGTTGCCCTGGCTGACCAGTCAGGGACGTGCCTTTTGAAGAAAGGCAATACAAAGACTGTTAGTGTGGTCCCGGAGGACACAACAGGATATAATTAGGTTTCCTTAAAGCTTGCATGTGTGTTTAGTGAACTTAAAGATATGCACACATTCTTTTGGGAGTTTGGAATGACTGATTTTCTTCTGAAAAGAACAGTATGCTGAAATTGTTTTATTGCAAGTTAATTTCTGTAATGAATTTAATGATACATTTTGTTGTCGATCAAGATTAGTAATCTAGAGTACTTTCTGCATTATTACAGTTAATTTCTCTTCTTGTATCCATTCCTACTAAACTGGAATGTGGATTCCAATTTAGGATTCTTTGTGTGGCATCTAAATAATGAAAACAGTCGATCTTGATTTCTTTTTAATGGCCGGATGAAGACTGAATGGTTTCCTTTGCAATATACTGTCTCCTCCATTGCGGACAGTGTCAAAGATAACATAAAACAACATTGTGACTGTTTAATAGCTTAGTTTGATCCTTGACACTTGAGAGGAAAACATGATTGTGCACTTCAGCAAATTGCTCAAAATCAAGTCTTAGACTTCAATATCTTAACTGTTGTGTGTCTGCAATCCAAGCATGTTGTCAGTTCTAATGCATTGCCACATATGCTGTGTAAACAGAGAACTCTGTGCCGTTAAACCCCCTTGAAATCAAGGCTTTCACGAGGCAGACCGAGGCAGTATGTCAGATGTTTGAGTGTTGAACTTTGAAAGCAAAAACTATTAATAACCATTGATGATAACTTAATATCTTTTTTTTTTCTTTTTGGCCACCTGCCCAGATTGTGTAATGATGAGTAGTTGTCTTTGCAACCTTTCACATTGTTGACAGTGATTAATAATGTGTTGTGCACACTTCCATAGCATCAAATACTAATTTGGGGGGTAATGGGAAAAGAATATCTAAAAAGGGAACTAATATAATTCACTTCACACATTATAATTCAACTATTGCTTTTGGAAAAGCAAGCATGTGTGTTAGTAGTGTACAGCATGATTTTTATGTAGTTATAGGGATAGAGTATTAGATTTTTAGGTTCATTTATATCAGTTTCCTAGTGCATAGTGACTAAAACAAGATCATATGAACATAGAAGCATATTTTTAAAGGATTTTACTGTGAGGAAGAAAACATGTTAAATCACTTGATGCTTCATATACCCTTTTTCATGTTAAATTGTAAAGTGATAAAGATAGCAAGTGCTTGTAAAACTGAGATGACTGCAGCTCAAATCTTGTTTTTGTAGGCAAAACTACTTGAAATTACCAGTGTGTGCACTGATAAGCACCCGATACTAGTAACGTATCTCCCAGACAATGTGTAAAAAGTGTAAGACTGATGATTGAAAATTAAAAGATAGGTCCTGTTCTCATACTGGGGTACCTTTCAGGTAATTACACTTTCTTCAGTTGCCATAACATTTTTTTTTATTGATGGCATTTAACCTGAAGCTTAATTTTTTTCTTTCCTTTCTGATAGTACTGAAGTAGATTGCATCTCAGTGTATCTACTCAAGAGAAACTGGACGGTAAGTTAGGTCACCTATGCTGATTTTCCACCCCATTTTTTTTTAAACTGAAATGAAATTAACAGTAGCTTTTCTACTGTTTGTGTAATTGTCTGTTAAACTTCCTCACCTTTCAGGATTTGAGGGTTTTTTTGTGTTGTTACAGCTGCACTCATTGCTAATGCAGAGCCTCTAGTTGTGTCATGATTTAGATAGTATCTATGTGTATATATGAGTTTCTATTCATGTGGCTAAGGCCTGACACATTTAACTGGTATTCTTCCTGGTTTGTGTTATGGTTACTTCATTAACCACATTGAATTATGCTATAAATGTTTGGAGGAGCCCAGTCTTTGTAATCATTCTCTGTGGGGAATTTGCATTGAAATTGATGGGGATCTGAGTGCAGAAAAGCTGCTTGAGTGGGGTATCATCTGCTCTTTCAGGCAGGCAAGCTTAAGTGGTACAATATATATATATATTTTTTTTTAACTGCTAATGTACTGTTAGGGCAATCAAGGGGATGATTGCTTTGGTGATGTAATTGGTTAGGTGGGAGGGGAATATCTGTTCACCCAAGAACAGTGGAGATTTTTATCTGGAAAAGCTCTGGAAAAAAGCAGCAGCTGAGAAAATGCCGGAATATGTCAGTAAAACGAAATAATGTGGTATGATGATGGGAGGGATGCAAGTTCAATGGAACAGGGATGTGGCTGTGTAAAAGCCTTTCATTTGCTCTTTCCTCCTAAGTGTCTTGAGCCTGTTATGAATATTGCACTAAAGGTGACATATTCTAAAAGTTTTCTTTACGGTTACTGTGTGCTGGGGTATGTGCTCACATAGAGCTACAGGAGCAGAGGAAATTACTTTTGAAAATTAATTTAACAAAACACAACAGAGAAGATCTTTACACAGAGCAATGCAGATGACAAGCAGGGATGATATAAATGTGCTCCCTTTTCTTACTGCAGCATTGGAAAGAAAAGGTGGTGAAATAACAATTCTTGTGCTATGTGGAGAGAAAACACAGTTGGAACAAGTTAGTTTTGCAGACACAATAACAGCAGAGAAACAATACAGTGATTTCACTAAAAATGATATAAATTGCTGCTTACTCTTACATTGACTGTTTGGCTCTGACCTATATTTCAAATAAATAAAAGGTAGTGGTTTTGCCTGGATCTTTCTGTCCATAAGGATGCACTAACATTTTTGTAGCAATAATTGTCTCGGTTTCTTCCTTCTCTGTTGAGGCTATGGAAATGGACAAAAGCAAGAACAGCTTTGTGCTGGCTCACTGTGTTCTGGGATGTACTCTTTCCAGTTTTTGGATGAGGTAGATTAGCTGTGTTTTATACTGCACTACCCCAGTGGTCTAGCCAAGACTGAGCACTAGAAGCACACTAGCTAGTGTCAGAAATGAAAAAAACAACAAAACCAACAAGCCACCACCACCAAAGAACCCAGAAAAAAACACCTGAAGAATAGAATTCTTATATTTAATATTTATATTATTAAATATGTTATATTATTTGTATAATTAGGTGGTTTTCAGTTGAAGGAAGGGGTTTGTAGTCTTTCTTACAATTTGGTTCGCATTTTACTGGAGACTGCCAGTGGTGATACTAAGGCCTGTGTTATTTCCCTGGCTACTTGGAATTCATATGTCCATGTTAGATGTGTCCTATTCTGTAGTGAGTTTCCTGTGTGATCAATAGAAGAATTTTCTGCTTAACAAAAGTAAAGTCCTGTGATTATGCTAATGCACTCTAAGGAAAAACGGATTTTTCTCATTTGAGGCCTTGTGTAAGGGGCTTTATTTTTTCTTTGTTTCTTTTAAACTTGTACTTGAATTTCCTTGCCAATTTAGACCCAGGGTGAGATCCTAAAGCATATGTACAGAATATTGAGGAAGGTGATGCACAATGGTCATGCTTGCTGAAGACCTGCTAGTATGCCAAAGGAAAAAAAAACAAACCACAACTTTACGTAAAACACTCGGGTTTTCCAGTCTTCATTTCCAAAGGTGCATACTAACATAAAAATCCTCTGAATATCAGCCATAAACCAGTGTGTATTTTCCATTAAAAACATTCAGATTTTCATTAAATTGCTTTGAAATGAGTGCTGTTGTGCACAGCAACAAGTCTGAAAGTGATTTGGAAACCAGAATTGGTCTATTGCACCTTATTAGCAAATTGCATGGTGGTCATGTTGCTTTGAATGTGATACTAAGAGGCTTGCTATTCCTAGACTTTTCAAGTTAATAGCTTAATCTGAAATACTCATACTTGGTTGAAAAAATTCCCTATCAGATAGGGAATTGTTTATTTTTTTTATATTCATTCTGACTTTAAAAAAAAATTATAAAATTCTTGTTTTCTTAGTGAATTCAAGGAGTGGGTGTGATACCACTGGAAATTAAGTGCTGTGTCTATTGCCAATTTGAGCATTCAAATGGTTGCACTGGAGGCAACTTTCCTAGAAGAGAAGCTTATGTGCATTATTGTTGATATTATTTCACCACATAAAGGAATCCCTTTTAGTACTATGAGTTCATTTAAAATACACACTGGTGAGAGTAATAGAAAAGCCAGTAGATCTTATAGAAGTGTTTTTTACTTGCTTAACCTGTATGGTTGGTAGCTGAAATACCTGTCTTTGGCAAGAACAATCTGTCTGACTTGTCCTTGAACATGCATTTTGAAAGTCAGCCAAAAAATTTAATCAATTAATGTATGTTTTGATCATGTACTGTAGTGAGGTTCCCCATCAGATTGTTGGAGCTATTTTCTCCTGCTCTAACATGTTGTCCTTGCGCCTCTGTTGTCTAGTGATGAGGTCTAGGCATAGGGCCAGGGCTTGTGGGCTGCTAGGAAAAAGCTGGAAAAAGTAGTTTCTGGGCCAACTGTTACACAGTTTAATGCAAGCATTGGGTATTTAAAGATTATATTAAAACTTTTCCCACTCAAATTCTTTCATTCTTGTATTTTGGTTTTATCTGGATCCTCATTCTAGACCTCTAAATGATGACAACCTTTTTTTGACTAAGTAGCATTGAAAATGCAAGGATGATGTATATAAAGATACAGGCCAGTATCTAGAACCACTTAGTCTGTGATTGCTGCTCCTCAACTTTACAGTGTAACCGGTACTACAGGGTTTGAGCCTATAAATAGTCTGAAATACCTTTTTTGAGGTACCACTGAATTCCATGGGTCAGTTGATACCTGTAATTCCATGGCTGGGTAATGGCAGGGAGGAACCACATCAGGCCTTAATTAGGGCTTCTCTTACTATATCCTTTCATTCAAGCCTGGTAGATGCTTTGTACATGTCAGGATCCTGTGTTCAAGAGGACAGGCTCATAAGTGCATTTAGCCTGGTTTCATAACAAAAGTAAAATTGGTGCATTTGTGGACTGAAGGACAGCATTCTCTCATTTTTTACAGCAAGTAATTTCAACAGAATTTGAAAGTATTAACAGATAGGTTGTCTTCTAGGTAGAAAGAAAGACTAAGTGCCTTAACCATGCAGAAGGCTTTAGCCAGAGGTGTACCTTTTAAACACTAAAAATATCAACCACAAAATATGAATAAGCGGGAAGCTGAGTGAAGCACCTCCACTAATGAATGTTAATAAAAACAAAGTTTTGGTATATTGTGAAAATGTTGAGACTCAAGGCTCAGCTTCTATGAATGGGGCTCGGGGGTAGTTGTAAGCAACAGTTTTGGTCAGCATTTTGTGCCAGTCAGACTCTTCCCTGACCTTCAGTGTGACCAGTTTGCATAATTTAGTGCCACCTGAAGGAAAGTTCTGGCCTCCTCAAACATCTGTAAAGCTATTTGGGAGTTATTCCTTTCAGAGATGATTTAGTGCTTCTATCTGAAGCGAAAATGGCAGGCTTGTCTGGTCAAGTTCAAAGTTTTGAATGTGAATTTGCGACCGTTCCTAGGTCTTTATTTTGGAAGTGAAACTCAAGCCTCTTGTCTTTGGAAACATTTATTCTTCTTTTTTGGTTAACATTGAAATGAGGGTTTAGAAACTTATTAAAAGAAGCTAGACTGAGCACACGCTTACAGAAGTCTTCTTTCTGCAAGAAGTAATCTGAAAAAATGTGTTCAGTGATGCATCCAATCAGTCAAACTTACTAATCCTTGTCTGAACTAATGAGACAAGACAGGGAGCCCCCAGACAAACATTGTCCCATTAGGAATACTGTGTTTTCCTCTACTGGTGTGACAAGAATGTATACTTTGAGAATGTTGTTGAAGAAACATTTTTTTTTTTTTTTTCCAGTGGACTTCTATTAGCAGGAAAACATCTTACTTGTAACTTTGTACTGAAAGATGAGCTGATTCAAACTATCTGGTGAAGCCTAATTTAGAAGCCTAAAACTTTGATTTTGAAATTTTGAGTAAATTTGCAGTCGTGCAGAAAAAAGAAAACCTTGGCAACTAAAGTCAGTAGAACTGGGGCTGCATCTCTGGGGCTGGAACTCCTCATTCTCAGTATGAGATTTGGCCCTTTGTCCATCCTGGTTGAAAGTAATTGAAGCAATTATTCTGAGACAACTTTGTCACTAACTTCAGGATTCCCAGGACTCTTGCAGTGTGTTTGATGCCAGGTATTGTCCGGAGGCTGAAGTGGTGGTTGTCTGGGCAATGGCCTAAGGCAAAATGGGGTGGTGCTGAAGTGACTAAACTCAGTCTTCCCCTATGAACGCTCAGAGGGTCTTGCCAAACAGCTGTTTTCCATACTTGATGTTCTTGCGCTGCAAGTCTCTGTCAATAACAGTAATGATACTTAGCTTCAAGTATCCCATTTTGCGTCTGCTAGTGCAGTTGAATGAAGAGTGTATCCAGGGGCTGCAGTAATTCTTCCTGTGTGTGATTTCAGCTGCATCTTCTAAAGTGGTTAATGACTTCTGGTGAAACTTTGGTCATCTCTTCCCTTTTATTACAAAGCAGTGTTTTATCTCTGTGCACCATAAATTGTTTGGCTTGTGGAAATTGATTTCCCAGATGAAATTAAAACAGTGGCTTTCTAGAAGAAAAAAAATGCTGAATTTTCACTTGATTTACATGACTTTATAAAGCCTTTCAAACAATACAAAGAAGTCTTGAAGGTTGTCAATATCTGCACGGACATATAAGCACAACAATCTAATTGGGCGGTACATGTAATGTGTACACCAGGGCTTTCTCATATAAATATAGAAGATCAATATGTTACTTATTGAGATATCCTGGGTGGTAGGTAATGTGTGGTTTGCTGACATGGAGGATAACAAGCAATTAATGTGGATATTATACAGAACTGTACTGTGTGTCCTTAGCATTTCAATTCATATCTAAAGCGTAACTGCCACCGTGTTTTTGCTGCTTGAGTGGGAGTTTGGAGTTGAGGGACTCTAGAATGGCGTGGGGAGTGTAGGTACCTGCAGATATGGCTGGCAGGCTCTTTGCTGAAATGTAGCCTTGCCTGAACATGGTAGTGGAAGCATGCATGGGTCATGAAGGTGGATCATATAATCACAGAATAGTTTGGGTTGGAAAGGACTGTTAAAGGTCATCTATTCCAACCCCCCTGCAATGATCAGGGACATCTTCCACTAGATCAGGTTGCTCAGAGCCCCATCCAACCTGGCCTTGAAAGTTTCCAGGGATGGGCCATCTACATCATCTTTGGGCAGCCTGGGCCAGTGTCTCACCATCCTCATTGTAAAAAATTTCTTTCTTCTATCTAGTCAAAATCAACCCTCTTTAAATTAAAGCCATTACCTCTTGTCCTGTCACAACAGACTTTTGATATATTCCAGGAGTCCCCTGGATTGCCTACAGCTTACCATGCTACTTTTCCAGCAGATGTTGAGATGGTTGAAGTCCCCCAGCAGGATGAGAACCTGTAAGCACGATGCCTTCTGTAGCTGGAGTAAGAAGGCTTTGTTAATTGGCTCCCCTTCACTGGGTGGCATGTGTTAGGCACCAACCACATGCCACCCTTTGTTGCCTCAATCTGTAATTCTTACCCATAAGCTTTCAGCCTGCTCATGGCTATTCTTCAGAGACAGCTCTTCATACTCTATCCATTTCTTGATGTAGAGGGCAACATTGCTGCCCCTCCTTCTTCACCTGTCCCTCCTGAACAGCCTGTAGCCATTGATAGTTACACTCCAGTCATGCGATTAAGCCTACCAGGTTTCAGTAAAAACGGAGTATGAAATGAAGGGGATGTGTTTACAGCACACTGAATTGNTAGCTGGAGTAAGAAGGCTTTGTTAATTGGCTCCCCTTCACTGGGTGGCATGTGTTAGGCACCAACCACATGCCACCCTTTGTTGCCTCAATCTGTAATTCTTACCCATAAGCTTTCAGCCTGCTCATGGCTATNTGTGTTTACAGCACACTGAATTGTTGTGTGTAGTGTGTGTATATATATATATATATATACAAATACATATTTATTGCACAATTTGGAAGTATAAACCTGCCTATTCTTTTATAAATATTTGTATGTTTCAGCCTTTCATTTTGGTTTACAGGATGTCATCTGCCATAGAAAATAATTTATTTTGTAGCTCTTGACAGACCGTGATTACTTTTACCAGCTGTTCCAAATACTGAAAGAAATAATGAGCTTTAAAAAACGAAGAAAGAAAAAATAATGTATTGCAGCTTGTTGCTTCCTCATTCAAGTGTGCCTAGAAGATTTGGACAGTTGCTCTGTAATTAAGTACCTACTTATATTCAAGGTCTTAGTTGCAGTGAAAATAACATATTTGCCATTTAAGTTTGTACTTCTAAGTCCCTCGCATCTCTCTTTTGAGGGAAGACAGTCATCTCCAGTCACATAAGCCACATATGCAGTTAAGAGACAACTGCTGTGTCTTTAAAATAGAAGAATGCTCAAATTACCCCCATAGCCCCATAAAATGTTAAGAAAATTAGCATCCTTAATGATAGTTTTCATTGATAGTGAATAATGATAGTGCAGTCGGTTTCTTGAGGCTTTATGTTACCATTAGTTTTATTTAAGATCTAAGGATTGGGCCTAAAAGCATGTGTGCAGTAGAGCCCACCTTTGTGAAGAAAAGTGGTCATGGTGTGCTATGACCTCTTCTTGGCTTGGACTTGTAACTTCAAGACTATGGTGGGGTTCTTTGGTTCAGATTTCCTGAAAGTATGTAGCTTTCTGAAACTCCCTTCCATACTAAATTAACCCCTTATTTTAAAATATTAACACCAGCTGTATTAGTGTTCATTGAGAACACACCTGAGTGTAATTGGAAGCTTAGAGTTAATATTCACTTTTCTAAGTTTCATGTTAAGTTCAGTCATGTTCTTAGTGATCAAAAGTAAACCCAAAGTTTAAAAGGTTAAAATAAGACTTGTTATAGTGGTCATAAATGTCTAATTAAATTGTGAACTTTATTTATATAAATGCACTTAGTTCAAGTGACTAAGTTGGAAAAGTGCTATTAGACCGTTCAAGGTAAAGATAATTATTTCAGTAACTTTTTCTTATTTTCAAGTAGTTATATCTCAGCTCTTGTTGATACTGTTTTTTGTTGAGGCTCTTTGGGGTTTGTTTGTGCTTCTTTTTCCTTGTGTTTATTTTACTTGCTTGTATTAGCAAAAGCATAAAGGCTGGGTGGATTACTTGGTCAATCTGCTCTCGGTGTTAGTCTGTGGTCTGAGCACAAGCTCATTAGCTATAGAAACAAACAAATAGTGTCATTGATGGTCTTGATAATGGGGTGGATGTGTGCTCTTCCTGTAGATACGAAAATATGAAGAAGCCCATTTGAAATTACAGGACAATCTGGAAGATAAGGTCGACGATCCCTCTCTAATAACAGTCTAGAAAGTAAACCTATGGAGGTGACTTGTTTTGGCATGAGTTTTCCTGTGAAGTTTATTGTACTGTAACATTGATTTACAGTTTATGTAAGGGTCTGTCTGATGCTTAAGGAAGGGAGGTCCAGAGGCCATTTGGACTTTTGTTGGGCTGCATGAGTAGTTTACTTGGTTACCACAATGCTTGTTTTCTGGTTGCAATTCCATGCATGTGCTTGCAGTGTCTTTAATTGTTGTTCCTTTTTTATGGTTTATGTCATAAATATCTGTAGTAGCTTATGCTTATTTCAGACCCCAGCAAGGAGCAAGGCTTTGTCTTGCCCTCTCTGTGAAGAATTTCCTGTTCCTAGGGGAAAATAAGACATCTATTCCTGCCTGAATGTCTCTTTTTAGATGAAACTGCCTCTTTTTTGATAACTAACTGTGTAATTGTGATTGTAGAATTGGGACTGGCTTTGAAGATAGTTAAAGGACCCAAGTTTTATCTAAAATGTTTCTTCTGTGAGAGAGACTCCTAGTCAGAGCTAGACTGGGGCATTTGTTGTGTATTTTTAAATTTCTCTTTCCAATATGGGCTGAATTATGAATTTGGAACACCTTCGATATTCCTCTTTGCACAACAGTGATTTAAAGTAGCGTAAGTGCCCTACTTACTTTTGTCTTTTTATGCTTATTTAAGATAAATTGTGCTTCTGTCTGCCATAACTGTGGACTTGAAGATCAAATGCACAGCTTCAAGAAACCTCTGCAGCTGCTCTTAAACTTTGTAACTGTAGTCACTCCAGCTGTCAAATAAAAATAATTATTTCCCCTCACAGGAGTTAAAATAGCTTTGCTGGTGGAAAAACTACGAGAAAGAGCAGTGTAATTGGTTTGGCACCCTGAGGTCTTTTATTTAGGGAGCTTTCCCAGTTATGCCTCTGCAGTAAGGCTTATCTGTATCTTAGATCCTGCATGTGAAATGAATAGTCCTTTGTGTAAACACAAATAGATAAAATTTTATCACGGAGTACAGCTATTTTCATGTAGTGAGTTGCATCTGAAACCCAGAATGACTGATTAAGGAGAAGATAAGTTTGAAGATGTTAGCAATAGCTTATGAGTAAAAATGTGAACAGAACACTGCAGTAGTCAAAGAAGGGCTGTAAATCATATGGGTATTCGGAACTAAAGATTAAGGTAAAAGAAACTGGAAACGAGGGACCAGGCAATAATGTGGGAAACGCGTAGTCTGTTGTCTTACGGTGTGGCCTCTTCTGACTGATTCTTTGCTTGTGTATGTGACATGACCCTGGGAGGCCTGGTTTTCCCACCCGGCACACCTTTTGTGAAGTTACTGTCATAGAATCACAGAATGGTAGGGGTTGGAAGGGACCTCCCAAGATCATCTAGACCAACACCCCTTCCAAAGCAGGGTCACCCAGAGCAGGCTGGACAGCTGCATTTTGAATGTCTCCAGAGAAGGAGACTCCACAGCCTCTCTGGGCAGCCTGTTCCGCTGCTCTGGCACCCTCAAAGTAAAGAAGTTTTTCCTTATGTTCAGATGGAATTTCCCGTTTTCCAGTTTGTGCCCATTGCCCCTTGTCCTGTCACAGGGCAACACTGAAAGGAGTCTGGCCCCCATCCTCTCAACACCTACCCCGTATATATGTACGTATAAGCATTGATGAGGTCCCCTCTCAGTCCATTTCTGTCCCTGACTTTCTTTTTGTGGAGCTGGAACCTATCACACTTGCCATTTTAAGATGTGATCTCCATGTTTGACTTATTTTTCTGTTGTGGAGTGCTAATGTACTTTAAAAGAGAAGTGGTGTGATGCCCTCCACTGTGAAGTCGGTACGGCTTATCATCATTAGAAGATCCTGCCTGTTGGTATGAAGGAGAGAATGATCAGTCACAGTATAGCTCTGGATCACTATGATTCTGCTGGCAAACGGGAAGATAAAATTCCTGAGGGAAAAGGCAGCATGATGTGGAAATATCAATGTTCTTTGAATATCAAAAAATCTAAGTATTTTGTGCATGTTTTCCCCAGGCCAGAGATGCACAGGTATATAGCTGCTGATACTGATGCTAGAGTGTAGACAGTCACTCCTGGGAGATGATGTTCAAGGGGCTGTGGTGTTGATAGTTCACAAATCTGGATGAAGGAACCCCTTTCTTACTACAGAACAGCTTCTCACAGTCATTTTTCTAACATGCACACACACATACACAAACACTGCATCACCCACAAATAATTTTAAAGCACATGCTTTTTTGTCAAATCGTAAACAAATGTTGGTTTGAGAAACATTTCTTAAAGCTGTTTCATGCTTTTTGGTTCTGTCTTGGCTGTGATGCAGGAGCAAGTCCTCCAAGTGCTGGTCTTTTTCTTTAGTCTTTACTATGTTCCTTCCTAACCTGGCCCCATGTTCTTGAGTGACAGCTGACAAAGGAAAAATCCTAGAACATCTCAGCATTTTAAAACAAACCCTAATGTTTTGATGCATTTCAAAGTTAGTGCCAAGTTGTTGATGAGGATGTGTGACCAGAAGCTGGACTTGGCATTGGGGATGCTCTGTATGAATTAAGTTAGTGCTAGTGCCTAGTAGGATCTACTAATTGCACAGAGTAGATGTGAAATGGACACCTGAGCTAGTATTTGAGACAGAGTAACACAGAGAACTTTTTGTCCTATGTATTGCTGTATTAGCTGCTGTATTTGAGATGTGTACACAGGTATTCCCCACTGAACCGAGTATTTACAGTCCTGCAGAAATATTTATAAGGCACTTGAGTTCACTGCTCTCTTAACAGCTTGGCACAAGCTCTAGGGAAGCACAGCGGCTTGGAGCAGTAGGCTGCCTTCTTTCTTGGATTTAGCGATTCACTAGAGGTCTCAAATTTATGAAATTTATGTCCATTATATTAATAGAAATACCACCTGGCTTCAAAAATTACTTTTTTTTTTTTCCTCCTCTCCTTTTGACTTCATAAATATTCCCTGCAGGTCAAGCAAAACAGCAATTTGGCTCTGTACAAGAAATTAGTCTCCATTTCCTTTATCTTCTTGCTGTCCAGATGCTTACTGATTTTTGTGTGCCTTCCTCACCTTTTGGACAACTTTTTTTTTCCCTTCCTTAGGCTACTTTTTAAAGAAAATAATGCTTCACACTTTCAGAGCACTTAAAGCTGTCACCTTCCCTCTTATATGCTAGTGTGAAAACAGCACCTTGCCCTTCTGAGAGAAGAAATTAATAAAGAGCTGCATTAAGTCCAATGGTACTAATTATATTTGAGGTTACATGGGAATGGAGGTTAGACCAGTAATGAGTTTGTTGCTGGTTTGTCAGCCCTGACTGCTTAATTTAATTGTGCAAATGTACTCTTATGGTTAGATTTCTGCCTTGTTTTATGAGAAGGGCATGCAAACTCTGAGGTGAAATAATGGAGTCTTAGTAAGAAAACTTGCAAGAAACAGAGCTTTGAAGTGATAGGTACACCTTATGCTAAACTAATTGAAGGCAGAACTTGATAAGAGCAGCTGAATGGAAGCAGTTTGGCCTAAATGCAGGATGAGGAGGCAGGAATATGTTCAGCTTCTGGGTTGTAGTGAAGAGTAGGAGTTATATTGCAAATCATCTTCAACGAGTTATAATAACTTGTTTGACTTATGTGGAAGAGGGGAAAAACAACATAATTCTCATAGGAGCCATAATGCTTATTATGTGTGCATTGTATGTCCACAATGTGTTGGGGATTCAGAAGAGAACAAGGAACAGAGTCAAAGAATTCAGCTTTTTATGAGTTGGAGTGAATATGAAAGTGAGGGTGTAAATTACAGGTATTCAGTGTAGCCTGTGAATTAACACTATTTTAATTTTTTGGAAGATTTGGTATTGATGATTCTTTCCTAAAGAGGTGGAAATGCAGTCATTGCTTCCTACTATTAAACAGAAATATTGGCGAATTGGTAGACAAAATATAAAGCAAGCTACTCCCTCATTCTTGATCTCAGTTGTGTTTTGCTGCTGGAAGCAAACTTAGTCTACTATCTTCAGCAATTTTTGAAGAGAAAGTAAACAGAAATGACATAGTAAGAAAACTAATGCCATAAATTTTATGGTCATCTTCTGGTCTATACTCCTGATAAGAGCCGGACTCAAACATGTTTAAATCAGAAAAAAAAGAAAATACAAGATGAAACACAATCTTTTGGACAGAACAGTCCTAGCAGCTATTATTTACTGATTAGCAGCTTCTAAAATGTAGACTTCATTATCAGTAATGATAGCTGCTGAAAATTGCTTGCTCTCAAAAATACCTATTACCACTTAGCTTGAATCTCTTTGCAGGTATCTCTATCTATTTAAGATCAAAATAGCACTTAATGGGTTTAAGTAATCAATAGTCCCAAAGACTTCTGAAGATCTTGGCACATAAAATATTAATAGTTTATATTTGTCTTTTAAGAATCTACACAGTGCTGTTAACACATTACAAAGTGCTAAGATTGCAAAGTGCTTCTATTAAATGATGTTAAAATGCTTACAACAAGCACAAGTTGCTTGTTTTATGTATCGATGTAAATAAATGCTATTTCCATTCTGTTGAAGTACGCAGCTACTTTGAACTTCAATGTTGAGTTTGATTTGCTGACAGGCTCGTTTTACTACAGGATGGAAAGGAGGATCTTCAAAAATGTCTTTTTTCTTCAGTCTTTATATTTGAAATTACATAATATGTCTTATCTAAAAGAATTTCCGTAGCAGAGACTGTACAAATTTACAGAAAAGGCTCTGGGGATACCTTATAGCTGCCTCCAGTGTCTGAAGGGGGGCCTACAAGGAAGCTGGAGATGGACTTTTTACAAGGGCATGCAGTGATAGGACAAGGGATAGCTGCTTCAAACTGGAAGAGTGTAGATTTAGATTAGATATTAAGAAGAAATTCTTTCCTTGGAGGGTGGTGAGGCACTGGAACAAGTTGCCCAGAGAAGCTGTGGATGTCCCATCCTTGGAAGTGTTCAAGTCCAGACTGGATGGGGCTTTGAGGAACCTGGTCTAGTGGGGGGTGTCCCTGCGCATGGGAAGAGTGTTGGAACTTGATGATCTTTAAGGTTCTTTCCAACCCAAACCATTCTATGATTCTATGAAAAATAGCTGTGCAACTCAATTTTTGTTTAATCTGGGTGCATGCTTAATACTTGTATGCACTTCAAGCCAAGTAGGAAGAGAAGTGTTAGCTGGTGTTCAGGCTGATGGATATCAGGGTACACTTTTGAAATATCACAGCAACTCAGAATTAGTAACCTGTTGCAGCTATCAAATGTTTCAGCAGAAATTGGAATTTCAAGCAGAATTTAGAACAGGGAGTCTGGTATGTATTCAGTGGTGTGGTGGTGCTCAGAGAAGTGATAGCTGCACTGTGGGCCTGTTTGTGCCCATCATCATCGTGGGGCTGTTGGTGCTTATCATGGGGCCATGGCGTCCTACTGCTGGTAGACAGCTGACTCAAAGTTTGACTTTGCGGAGACAACTTTTCGGAGTTATTTGGAACAGTAAGTCTGCTGTTCCCACTTCTTTTCCTTTATTCTATTGTTATTTCACATAACCTGAATGATATGGGCCTGGCACAACAGTTAGCAGAAGTAATTGTAATGAAATGAAATAAATTGTTTTGAAATTCCCTGCCTGTGTATGTATGAAAAGAAAACCAATGAGATATGTAGAATTACTACAGAATGGGCATAATTAGCTACAGCAAGGAGGTTTTCAAGAAACAAAGGTAGATGGGCATGTGTTACAGTTCAGGTGTGTCTTGTCAGTTTTCATTTGCAAAGGTAGATCCTAAAATGTATTGAAGGGGAGAAAAAAAAAAGGTCATGACTTGGGCTTACAAGGAATATGTACAAGTCTTGACCCAATTGTCTTATGGTGTTAAAGTGACTTGTCTTCTCAGATCTTACTGCAATGAACTTAGGTGCTTTTCAATTCCCTCTTAGTGTCCTATGTCTAGTAACTTAGACTATTCACACCCCACTAAAATGGAAGTCTGTTTTCTCTACTGGAGACCGAGAATCTCATAGAAGTTTTTTTTCTTTAAAAACACACATGCATAAACATTCAAGGGGAAATTGCTATTGATCAAAAGAACAGGATGTTTTCATCTGGTTGGCTTTCTGCATTAGTGTAACAGATATTTTAGTCACATTGGCAGTTTTTATTTAATGGCCTCTCAATCTTCATTCTATTTTCAAAAGATGAAAGTGATTATGATATTTCTGTTTCACTGATATTCAGCTATTTCAAGGTGGAACTGGGGATGAGGGAACAAAACCCCAAACAGAAAATTCACAATTCCTGCCAGCCATGGCTTGGTTGTGGGAGCATTTGAAGACCTTTACTTAGAGCATATGGTATGAAATTGCTGCTTATTTGGTTGTCTTGAGTTTAAGCACAGAAACAGTCAGATACCGTTATTCAGTACCTGTCTCTCAAATGTCACCTTGAATATAAGATGAAAGATTTTTATCCTAGTGGCAGATTTGTACTGAAATCCAATAGACTCTTTAAGCTTTACCTTTTTGTTCCCTGTCCCCCCGCCCGCCCCCTTAAGCAATTGCATTATATTATTTATATTGAGGGTGGAAGAATAGGAGAGGGAAGCTGAGAGACTGCCCCATCTACTTTTTGAGGTTAGCCTATTTTGAAAGGCGGTCTGCTTTAAAACATCATCACTTGGCTGTGTAGCAGCCATGACACCGAATTGCTTCTGAACAGCTCTTTCTAGGAAACTTTAACGGCACCAGTCAGTTTTTGTTTAATCTGTCCTCTCTCCCCACCCTTTAAGGCAAAAAAAGGTGGTTAGCCTGCCAGAATGTCTCTTCGCTGTAACACTTCTCTCGCTGCTCTGGATTGTAAACACTGGGGTTCTTGTTATCTCCCTCCTGCTGGCAGTGCCATTAGAGAGGTTTTAAATAGTACCAGCGCGATGCTGGCTGCTGTCAAGATTCAGAATCCTGTTATGACTGTAAACTGTGAACCATGAAATATTGGAGGACAAAGGTTGAGAGAGTATTCTGCTTGATCTACCTTAGATCTGGCTTTCCTTTTGCTTTGGAGGAAAATGGCTGGCTTTGCCTAGTTTAAAAAGCAAAAACTAAATTTCAAAGACAGGAAAACCCCTGCATGTGTGTGATACAGAAGTGGATTAAATGAAGCCTCTGTTAAATTTCCTTTCCCGTGTATTAGCTCATTTCTGACTGGCGTGCAGAGAAAACATAATTTTTGGAGTGTAGCAGTAAGCACTGCAATCTATTCTGTTGGTGTCCAAGAGCAGTGCTCGTATAAAACAGAAAATATAACCCCCGCACCTTCCTATTTTATGTTATCAAAGGGGTTCCCTTTCTTCCTAGCTGTTGTTGCTGCTGTGTTGTAGTTTGCCTATCTGCACCTGGAGGAGATATTAAATAATGCTTGATGGAGGCCTTAACTCTTATTTCTGCTGAGAAAATCTTTTGTTCTCTTTTAGGAAGGTCTATGCAAAAAGCTTGGGTTTGTCTTACTAAACAATTTAGCTGGATAACTGGACACCCCCAAATTGTGTAATTATTTTTTTCTCTACTGCTTATCTTGATAACACTGTGTATTTCATGTCGCCTGCTTTGCTTGTGTTTTCAAATGCAGAGAGAGAAGCAGTTGCTTCAGCCTCTGCTCTGCTGTCAGGTCTTTCTGCCAACCTGTCTGGCTGATGAGAATCTCCCTCAGACCAGTTCAGTGTTTGTAAATAGGCTTGATGTAAGTCATGTCACAGTAAAAATAATGAAAACCCTTGTATTAAGTGCTATGGTTGTCCTACGAACCTGGTAAGATTGGTTCATCCCTACATCAATGTGATTTAGAGAAATAGCTGTGTTGTGAACGGAATTTAAGCAAGAAGTCCCCACGGAAAAAGTGCAGTTAAATTAAAACGGTGTTTAAATCAGAACAGCACAGAGAAGACATTGAATATAAATCGACTACATTAACAGAAAACAAAGCTAGTTTGGGGAAGCATGGTGTAAGTGAGAAGGTTTTGCATTGATTTTGTTTGCACCTAAGCATTTGTAATATGTTGATATTTTAATTTTTTTTCCCCATGTGGACTTGATGTCAAGATAAATTTAACACCACATCTTTTTAAATGTCAAAAGTCAGCTTAACTGGGAAGGTTAAGCTTAAGAACCACTATAGTGCAAACAGGGGAGGAAAAAAATTTCTAGACAAAGAATTAGGCATTAATAAACTGCAGAATATTTCATTTTGTAATGTTTTTTTTTTTTTTTAGATGTCCTTATCTGAGCAAAGAGGTCACACGAGTTGTTTGGGTTGTGAAATAACCCTGTACCATATCTTGAAGATAATATGGTTCCCCCTCTGCCCCAATAAGAAATAGGGGACACAGATCTGTCCTGCATGTTCTGAAGCAAAGTGAAACAGAGGGACCATGAAATCAGGTGGAAAATATCTGCAGCAAGAGCCAGTGTCCCTCACATCTGCTGTGATAGGCAGCTCACAGCTGGTCGCTGGGTACATGAGCTATCTGCCTGTTGTTAGTGGAGGAGGATGTGACTAAGGACTGCTTTAGACTGCCTACCACCCAGACAGCTTCTGCTTGTCCCCCTGAAGTCCTGGTCGTAGCTCGCAATTTAATCTGAGAGTATCACTGTTACTGCATATCAGTTCCTGCCCCTCCTAGGTTCAAGGAAAGCTTCCTTGCTGGTTGAAATGGCTTGAACTACACAGCATACATGAATGAACAAAACTCAATATTTTACAATTTTGGCTTCTTTTTTTAAACACAGTGTTCAAGCCAAGCAGTTGGAGCTCCAGCTTGTTCCTGATCAAGTCATGTCTTGGAAGAGGCTAGAAATGCTGGGCAGCTGTTCAGTGGGGCTGGAAAAAGAATGCTTGAGAGGAGCTGGAGGGTCCTTGGGGTGCCACAGGAGGTCTCAGCTCCTCTCATGAGCCCTTATTACACTGACTTTCAAAAAAACAATCATTAGGTCTAGTCTTTAGATTTCATCTTGCAAGCAATATGAGATCAATGCCTCTATTAACACTTAGGATAGAAGACATGAAAGACAGTATACTGAGGGATCAGGGTGGCTTTGTTTCTTTATATCTTTCCCTGGATATTTCTTGCTCTATGGCATGAGTTAGTAGATATACAGTATCTTATTGACTGGGGGAGGAAGGGATCACAGTATAGGTATAACGATAAACATTAGAATTAGTCATCTACATGTAATCAATGCCTAACTCTCCCATGGTTGATTAGATATCCAAATGCTGAGTTTGAATTTTACACATACTTTATGTACTACAGAAATGCAATGCAATCTGCTCCAAAATGCAAATTGCAAACTGTAATTGCAGCTGAAGAGCTCTGGACTTGGAGACTGAATATACCATCTTGAGTCTTTTCTCATAAGGTCAGAGTTGGGGCTTTCTTTGTTTACCACTACCAGGTGATATTTTGCTTTGTAAACCTTACCCTAGACTTGGTATGCTCAAGACTCAGGTTTAATAGTGCATCAAGCTAATATTTTGTACTGTAGCTGATCAGAATTGTATCTTCTCAGTATTTCAGTGAATAACAGTTTAAGACACTTCAGGAATCTTTTAGTATCCTTTTGTCTCAAAAGGTTTTTATCTAGACTGCTTCAAAAGCATTCTTTAGCCTAGTGATTTTTTTGGTAGCAACTTTAGGTAGAAATTTTGTGCTTTTAAGAATTAAAATATTAAAAGCAAGCAGCTTTACCAAGGAAACAGCAGGGACTCTCTTAAATGTCCTGCAGGCTTGTTATTGATTTACGTATCTCAGTGCATTTACCACTTCTTTGTCCTTGATTCAGTTTCACTCATTTCTGTGCTCCTGTCCTCTTCTGGCTTCATGTGGTCATTAGGACCTTCCTGTAGGGCAAACCTGCTCTGTCAGTACCAGTCTCTAGCTGGTCAGAGGTCCCACTCCTACGTACTGTTGACCACCACCTTCCCAGCTGTACTTCTGCTTGAACTTCTGTGTGCAGGAGACTTGTACCATGAGGTTACATCTGAAAGACTGCAGAAAGTTTTGATGCTATTGGAGGAAAAATTAAGGAATAAATATTTGCCAAATGTACCTTTTCCTGTAAATTTAATCTGAAGCTCATGCATAAAGCTTAAAGGAAAGACAGTGTCAAGTGCGACAAGGCAGCAGAATGACCTGAACTACCAGTAGGAGGCTCTGATGGATTTTGCTGCTCTTCTTTCATTACGGCACTTAAATTGAAAGTAATTTAAGAATCCAAATCTGCCTCTTCGATTTGAGTCTAAAGGATCCTAAAAATCTTAATTGCCAAGGGCAAGAGTGGAGACTGTGGCTGACAAGCTGATGGCACCTGGCAACTTCTAGAAGGACATTGGCAACTTGCAGTATCTATCTCTTCATTTCTCTTCAGACATTTTTCACTGCTGGAGAGAGATGTGGCTGCAGAGGTTATTTGTAACCATCGACCTGGCAGAATTCTTTGTGCCAGCCTGCACTGAGGTTGAAATCTGGATGCTAGCAGCTTGCTGCCCTGAGAACAAATAGGTAATGAAAGAGCTGGTCCTTCATTTTTGTTCAGGTGTTTTGTTTATTTTCTAAGACTTCATTTCTTCCTTCAGATTGCATCTAGGGAATGCATCGTAAATGCCTAGCCTGTGGCTAAACTGCTACGGTGGTCCTGTTCTGGGGAAGGAGAGATGGTTTTTTTTGTACCGGTTGTTGGTATTTAGTCCACTCTAATTTAAATGGAATCTAGTGACACCTCCCCTAGTGCAATTTGTAGTGCATTCCTGACCCTAAATTTCTGGGGAAAATGTGCTATATTTGGCTGGGCATTCCTCTGTGATGCATCTTCCAAGGATGTACCCTTCTAGATGAACAAAAATATTGCTGTATGTTGCCATCTTAATATTTCAGTCTGTCAAATGGTTACGGATAACAATACCATTCATTAGTCACACAAACTGTAAAAGCTGCCATTCGAACAACTATTGTTTACCTTCATTTATTGGAGCCCTCCACACTTTTTCTGATGCTAATCTTGAATTCTTAAAGACTTGCCAGTATCCTTTATGCTTTCATGTGCTTGCTTTACTATGCTTTTCAATTAATCCAGTGCATTGATCTTTTTTAAAATAAGAAAATGCTTAAATTCATTAAAACTGTTAAGACAAAAAATAATTGCAGAAGTAGTAAAAACATAAACAAAAAGCACCTTATTCATTATGAGATCCCAGAATGTTCTCCACTGAGGCTGTGGTGTAGCCCACAAGTAGCTTTCTTTTAGGAGCAATCCCTGGAGTTCTGCCTTGCTGTGGACAGACTTTCTAGAAGCTAGTGAGGAAAAAGCTTTTCCTGATAATTTTTATGTGTAGTGGAATATAGAGCTTAAAGACAGGGATTTTAAAAGAAAAGTCAAGTACTTCCTTAAACAAAACTGAGATTTGGGGAGAAACTGGGTGAACTAAATTTCATACAACTCATTCTCAGAAGACTACAATACAGGTGCAATCGAATACTATCTTGATGTTAATTTTAATATTTTCTTTTGGATTATTTATATCTTTTTGGCAAAATTCCTGGTTTAGGAGCAAGGCAGGAATGGTGTGACAGTTGCGAGAGCTTACGCTGGACAAGAACAGCGTAGGGGAGGATGCAGGCAGATAACATAACTTATGCCAATCTAGATTCCCAGGGGAGAAATCCTCAGCTGGTACAAATTATCATAGCTTCATTAGCAGAAGTGAGTGATGTCAGGCTGTACCCAGCTGATGATCCAGCCCTGTGGCTGTAAAACCTTTGGTGGACAATATGGCTGGGGCACTGTGTGCATGTTCATGCGTATGCGTGTGCAAAGGACTAAATACAGGAGTTTGAGACTTTGTGTGATTATACTATTGCAGAAGGGCACTCCAAGTAGTTTTGTGAGCTGGCTGTTGAGGCAGAGCAGAAGGGATGCTGCATCCTTATGGATCCCTTCCAACGTGAGGTATTCTATGACTCTGTGTGCCTTTTCTGAAGCTCTACCCTGGCTTGCACCACTGGACCTGGAAGGTAGTTATGGTGCTTCCTGAAGCTTAAATTCCAGGCTGAACACTATAGGAATGGACAGTGCCTTTTTAATTGTTGTTGTAGTAAACTGCTAATGGCTTTGGGTCACACCTCAAAAATTGACTCAGGCTGTGGGGTCGCTTCAGCTGTCCCAAATGCGGCATCCATTCTGTGATCTTGCTACATGCTGGTAGATGCTGCTGAAGGAGAAGCAGGCTGATATCTAATCTGGCTGGTGCTGAAGTGCTTTGATGAACCATTTCCCTAGAGATGACAAGCTAATGGTTTGTCCACAAAGCCATGCAGCTTTTCCTATTTCTCTGGGAAATGAATAGAGCTGGAACAGAATCATATGCTGCACTGTGATAGCCTAATGCTCTTACAGAACTGGGTGTTACTACCCAAGCTGCTTTATTGGCCAAATTAGACATGCAGAATTTCCAGAATTTACTTTATTCAGATTTTAATTAACTCAGTGTAATAAGCTGTAAGCACATTAATATCAACAAAATACTTAGTACTGTATCTGTTACTAATCAGATGATAAAGCCAGGTTTATAAGCAAAGACCAGTGAAGCTGGAAATAATGGGGATTTTTTTTTTAGGAAATTGGACCATGCTTTTGAAATAATCCTGCATTTTCAATGGCAGATTGTAAATAATAGCTATGCAGTGGAAGGCACTTGTATGGGATATTTCATACCACATGCATATTTTTTTTAATTTATATTTTAAAAGTTGATATTCATTTGCATTCACTAGCTTGGCCAGATGGTGTGATCCGTAGCGAAATACTCAAGAGCATACTAAAAAGGATCATTTCTGCACCTATCCCATGCAAGCAGCTTTCATCCAAATAAAGAGGGGAAAAATTTCAAAATACAACATCCTCACACGGGCCTTTCCAAGGTGGAAACATTACCTGAGGTTACTCTCAGGGTGGACTTTTGCAGGGGCTCTGTGTACACTGAGTTTAGGCTGCAGCCGCCCACCCTGGTCCCTGCCTTCTACTCTCAGCAGATGCACGTTCGCAACCATGTGGTATAGCTGTATTGGGAAAGGTTGGAAAATATCCGCTGAAAAAGAGCCTGCTCCTGCGTTTGTTTAAAAATCTTTTGTTGGGAAGAGGGAGTTCTTCACCTGGATTTCTTCCAGATGTAGTTAACCCTGTGGCAGGAGATGCTCCAGTGCACAGAACTGAGTAACTGAGAGACTTCCCAAGCTACTTCTACAAATGCAGGTAGTTACACACTGTCTTGGATCACGGCAGGAATGTGGCCATCCTTTGATTAGATGTTTTGGATGTTTATACAAAACTAATTTTATTGAAGTGTTATAAAAGTCCAGCTTTTTTTTTGTTGTTGTTTTTTTTTTTTAAAAAAACAAAACCGAACCCAACACCACTCCAGCTTTATCTTCCGATTAAGAGATAAGAAAAAAATATTAGTTATTATACTAACTTATATATATATTATTAACTATATTAGGGCANACTTTCGAGACCTGCCTGGATGGAGTCCTGAGTAATGTGCTCTGGGCAATTCTGCCTTAGCAGGGGAGTTGGACTAGATGATCTCCAGAGGTCCCTTCCAACTCTGAGAATTCCATGATTCTATGATTTTCCACCATCTATTTACTCTAGCATGGCTTATTGGTTTTTAACACCTGGAGACCTTAGAATAACTGTAAATGTGGAGATGGCCTCAGTAGCCTCCATTTTATCTCATTTCTATTGTGTCTTCTTACATGGAGAACAGGCAAAGCCTCATCATCAGGACTTTTGAACAAAATTATTTGGAGAGGACAATTATTTTAGTAATAATTGGAATGGATTTTAGTAAAAATACCACTGGAATTCTACTAAAGAGGACATCTGTGGTAGCAAATTAAGAAAAAGAATGTTTCTGATACTGCCAATTGAGCAAAGCTGCAATATGTTCTGAAAGTCAAGCTGTGTTTTCTCATTTTTGCAAATCATAACCAATAATAAAAGTCTTTGGGGCTAAATTAGGTTCTCTGGTTCACTTCTGAGACCTCAATTACTTTTCTATTGTCAGCAGCAGCACTGGTGCACACCAACCTACAGAAAATAAGATTTCAGCAAGGTTCAGTACGGGGATAATTACAGAATCACTTGTAAAAGTCTGGTACAGCAGCATCTCTTGAGGGTAATTTTACTCCCCCAAACATTCTTCTCAGTACATTGCAAGCAGTAAAGACAAGATCTTTAAAGTCTCAAAGTGTTGTCTTAAAGAAATTAGTTTGTTATTGTTAAGGTACAAATCAGCCCTAGAAAGCTGCATGTTCACACAAATATACATTTTTGCATCAGTCTTTTTTTTTTTTTGTTCGGGCTTTTTTTTTTGGTGTTTTGTTTTATTTTGTTTTTGTATGTGGAGCAGTGGGTTAATCCCCAAGTATTTATTTTGTGCCATGGTTTGAGGAGAATTGGCAGCTGTTGCCCATCTTCCAGTTCAGCCTGGCATTTATGCTGCTAAACAAAGCATGTAATAACATACATCCTGAAGTTATATATGATGCTAGGTCCATCTCCAGCCAGGGTTATATAGATAAATGCCCAATTCAGCTGGTGCATGTGTTGGGATGGAGAGGTGATGACCAGATTGCTACTGCTGGGGCTTGGCTGGCTTTTTTGGACTACAGCATTCTAAAAGCAGTGGCAAGTTTTGGGTTTTCCAGATAAACAACGCTAACCAAAGATGAAGGCTGCCATTGCACGCATCCTGGGAGCCTTTCAGGTTGTAAAATTAACACCATCATTAAATGGGGTGGTTGTTGAAGTTCTGTAGTTACTCAGACCAGGTTTTCTTAATGGTAGGTTGAGATTAAAAACATTTTACTTCATTAGAAAGGAGATGCCTTGGTGCAAGAATAAATACTGGATAGCATTCTAATGGTAGTTATCAACCTATCTATTTAGCTTGCCTGAGCAGCTGCTTAAAGGCATGTGGTTTTGAGCAGAGGGCTGGGATGCAGTTGTTCCATAGATGTGCTGTTCTGTAATAAAACAAAGTGTTTAGGTTTAAGATGGAAATCTGGAGAAATAGATTTTTATTAGCAGGAATGTGGGTACATCTACTGAGCTAGAAGCTTCCTGTAACACCGAGCAGTGATTTGTGATTGTAGTTGAAAAATAGTTCTATCTACATGGAGGTATGACATTTAGGGGTTTGGGGTTTTTTTTGGGTTTTTTTTTTTTTGAGTGATATAATTTTGGAGTCTTAATGCTGGTCCTGAAATTGATTGATTGTAGCATGAGAATTTCATAGGTTTGAGGACTTCATAGGATTGTATCCTAACAAGGAGATGATGACAGATTTTGCCATTCTGCAGGCTTGTGCTCTATAGCTCCCTTGCTTTCTCCAATTTAAGTTGGACATTCAGGCACTCAGTTGATCCACAGGTTCCTGCTTGTATGCTCTAATTTTAAATGAAGTGCTTTGGCAACTGAAACACTTAGGTCAGTCCTAGGTACTAGTTTTTATACAGATGTCATCAGTATGTGCAAATATAAAAATGAATCTTGTCCTTGCTGTGCAAAGACCAAAATCTCAAGAACTGTCCTTGAGTCACGGACCACTGGGAAGTCTCACGCACTTATGGATTTGTTTACAGGTTTCCTATACATTGTCAAATTGTCTTTTATAGGAAATGTGCATTTTTGCGACCTGTTCTCACAGTAAAGTATCATTACAATAAGTCACAGAACAGAACATGAAGTGATGCAGTTTTTGCTGAGTTCTGAGCTTTCATCTTCGTACAGCTGAACCAGTTTCTGTAAACAGGCACCATCTTCATGTCTGATGACAAGTGCTGCTCGTCAGGCGTTTAGACTTGGACCAAAACTTGGAGTAGAAATTGCACCTAAAAATTAATGTTTTTTTTTTTTTTGAAACATCATGTAACCTCAAGTTAAAGGTGACAGCTATATTAATGATATGAAAAATGGACATCAGTCAAGCTCTTTAAAGTAGACTGTATTAAGCTTTTGGACCATTCAGTTCATTAATCCTTTGATCAATGAATCGTTTGATTCATCTCTCAGTTGCTGAGTTCAGCTGAATTGCCTAAGCTATAAGGATGGTTGTTGTAAATGAAAATATCCAATTTTTCCTTTTTCATATCCTGTTGTTTTCAGTTTGATGTCAGAAACTGGAGAACTCCACACCTTTCCCAGAGCATTTTTTCAGTGTTAGGGTTTGGCCAGTGGATGTGGGTTTGGGGGTATCTGGGTGCATTTTTTACTTCTGTTGCAGACTTTATGTGTGACTGGAAGTGTTTTGTCCTTCAATACTTTGGTTCCCAGTAAGCAAACTACATACCCTAACACCAACTTTCCTGTGATCCCATGATTTTATGTTTAGTCATTGTTGCAGTATCAGTGTCCGATCCTGTCTGGCCCCAGTCTGACATCCCTTTTGCCCCTGGCCTTCAGCATAGCTTGCAGTAGGAGACAAATGTTAACAACAGAAATTTGCAGTCTTTACCTGCATTAGTACTGTCTGGGGTGCTTAAGCATTGGCTATTCCTGGTGCTTACACACTGTATCCTTGGGGGAAGTACGTTGCTTTTCTTATTATTTTTTTTCCTCAAAAGGTACATTTTTGCACTGTTGCTTTTGCCTGTTTGATGTTGCTGATATAACTTGCCTTTGCCTTTTGACACAATTCTGGCTCACAGTGTAAACCAGCTTATTAACTATTGCTTTTTCAGAGTATCTTCTTGGCAGTAAAGACTTGATAATCACTTGGTGGTAAATTTCCAGATTAACATATTGAACAGCCCTTAATTTGAAAGCCCATCTAGGTCATCTGCTGCTGACACCCACATCAATTTTTTGTTGTTGTTTGGTCCTTTCGGTAGTTGCAACTGTAGCTCCCAAGAGGCATAGCGGACTGAAGGTTTTAGTGTTTCCTCATGCCACCCAAGGGAAAGATTTTCATCTTGGTACAGCAATCCACGTAAGAGCTTCCCTGCTAGGGAAGCAGAGGTTTAAAATTGAATTTAGTCTAATATAAAGACAGAACAACTCAGCTTTTAAAACAAAGCATCTACAGATGGAAAGATAAAGTTATGGAACATAAAGCCAGCTCAACTAACTAGAGAACAAAGTTATGTTGAATTGGTAGGTGCTTTATATATTCCTGAGTTGGGCTGGTGGGTATCGTGTTGATCTCCTGCTGGTTGCCATTGTGGTTCCTGCCCAGCTCAGCCTTGCCTGCTTCCAAGTCAATGACACAGCTATTGCTGAGCCATGAATTCATTTATTGTGGCTGACTGTGACTAAGGTGACACCAGCTTATTACTGTATCATATTATTATAGCAGTAATAACCCGGTAAATTTTTGTGCCATTGAACAGTGTGGGATGAGTTAGTTATGTGAAGGGGGGCTATCATGTTAACACAGTATTACCAAGTCATGGTTAAGCTTACAATTTTCTCTCTTGAAGGAAAAGATGCAACTGTTCTATAGCCTGGAAGCATGCGAAAACCTGTGACTCTGACCCAAATACATGAAGATTAATTACCCTGTCCTATTAACAATATGGAAATAAAAATCCTGTACACATTGACTAAACTTCATGTTAAAGATGGGACTGGCTTCTTGCCTTTTCACACTGTAAATCACTGGGACAGCTCTGTCCTAATCCCTGGTTCCTGTGTTAAATTTCTCCTCTGCAAGCACTCAGCAAGGTAGGTTTGATATGTGAGTTGACTGTATTCCTGGCTTCTCTACAAAATGCATTGTGAGCTCGAAGAGATGCTCAGTGCCCTGTAAAGCATCCCAGGGTCAAAAATCAATGTTAATAAATTATCAATTGATTAAATAGATCTACCAGCCAGGCAAATTGAGATCTTTAACTTCTCATTAGTGACCTTCATCTGAAAGAGAACATTTAGGCTGAAATAAAACATTTGTGTCTCAACCAGATGGTGGCTATGATTTTCCTTGCTTAAGGTAAGCAGAGCTTGTTTCTGCCCTGGTTCAGCAATACAGAAAATGTACATGTTAGGGCTAAAATACCTGTATATAGCTGGGATAAATGCAGTGTTAGACTTGCTAGTAGCAGCATTAGAGCAGTTATTTGAGATGGATTTAAATTATTGAGTAACATATGAAACGAGCATCAAGAAAAATAAGATGAATGCCTATAGAAATACCCTGACAGTGATTTATTAGACCTCCAAGTCTAGTGGACTGTTAATAATCTCCCATGGGATGGTAGACTGACCCCTGTTCAGAACATTCACAGGTGGGTCAGTGACAGTGTCAGCAAATGTGCTGGAGACTTCATGTCCCTTGGGTCTGTTTGCCACCATTCCTTAGCTCTAAGTATCATCTTGCTGCTAACTGAGGTAATAATATATATTTTAACTGTTTTTTTCATAAATGTTGTCATCAACCTGAATGTAGCCTGACAGATGGCACAGGTGATATAGCCACGGTACTTAATTTATTTCTTGAAGAGATCTAAAGGATGCTTAAAACATGCTGCCTGAAGTTTGTAGTAAAAATGAAGCATTTATTGGTTAATTTTAACATCTAACATTTAATTCTCACTGGCATTCTATTTAAGACTTTAAAAGTTAGCGTTGAAAATGATGATTTATATTGAAATCTTCAAAGAAAGCGAGACCTCCTGGTTTGGATTGTAATAATGTTTCTCAGTTGTAACCACAGCAGGACTTTTTGTTTTGGTTTTAAATATTTCCTTTTATTATCTAAAAAAACCACAAACGAAACCATACCTGAAATGTGTTTTCACTGCAGTCTATATCATAGGTGTAACAGTCTGTGTAAGCATTAGAGTATCTTCTGGTGTTGTTTTGCCATAGTAGTTAATTCTCTGTGGACTAAGCCCTTTCAAGGTCTCGATGTTTGTGGAATGCAGCATTTGGGTTGTTAAAAGTGAGAAATATGGCCTATTCTTGAAGAAACCCAAATTTATTCTCCAAATCGTATGCTCTTCTTGATATCAGTAGGGCACTTCTGTAGTTAAAGGTCTAGTAACTTGTGCTGCTGTTCCTTCCATAGAGAATGGCTTGGGAATCTAAAAGCACCTCTTTAAAAAGAACAGAACTCCTTCTAAACCTCCCTTGCTCCTGTGTTTATTAGAAAGCAAGGAATGAAGGAGTGATGGACTAATAAACGGATATTCAAAGTTGGGCCCAAATCTTACCTGTGGATTAAAGTCATTGCTGTGATACTGTAGAACATAGTTTTTAGCAACCTTTTGGCTATCTATTTAGAAAAGCTGGAGTATCATCTCTAAACTGGTGCATTGAGCACATGAGCTAGTCTGTGTGTGGGTAGCACAGCTGGCTCTTAGGAGGTTCTGGGAAGCCAAGGACAACATATAGCAGGTTTCCAACATGCTATGTGAAAACCTGGGGAGGAACTCATTATCAGGAAGCGATAGGATGAGGGAGAATGGTTTTAAACTGAAAAAGGGGGGATTTAAATTAGATATTAGGAAGAAATTCTTTACTCTGAGGGTGATGAGACACTGGAACAGATTTCCTGGGAAAGTTGTGGATGCCCCATCCCCGTAAGTGTCCAAAGTCAGGTTAGATGGGGCTTTCAGCAACGTGGTATAGGGAGAGATGTCCTTGCCCATGGCAGGGGAGTTGGAACTAGATGATCTTTGAGGTCCAGGTCCCTTCCAACCCAAGCCATTCCATGATTCTGTATTATGGTATGAAATACCTCTGACATGACCAACGGTGAGGAGATAGTCTCAAGAGGCTGATACGCTTCATCTTCATTTCTGTTTCAGGAGGCATGGTTGACATTGTCTTGTCAGTGCTCATGGTAAGCTCTGTTCATCAGTTCAGCTGTGAGTACCACAGCGGCAAAGAGTTGGGTTGGTTTTTTTTTTTGTTTGTTTGTTTTTTGTTTTGTTTTTTTTTTTTTTTTTTTTTTTCCAGGAGGTTTGTGGTTTGAGGCTTGAAGTTTGGGTTGTTGCAAAAAAGAATTAGTAAAATCAAGCTTTAACAAATGCTGAATCTTGGAATATAATTCGGTTTTTCTTGCACTGTTCTTTTCTATCGAGGACCTTCTAGTAGTGAGTATAAAGTTTGATTTAATCTGATATAGCTGCTTCTTCTTTAGTTTAGACACAGTAAGACAGCACTTTTCTAGTGTGTGTTCCTGAGTTTGGGTTTCCCTCCCCTGCAACGTATGTGTCAGTATTTGGGAGAATTTTCCTATCTAGCCTTTATTTTCCCAAGTAGCCCATTTGAACCTACTTTCATGGAACTCCAATGTAGTATTGATGCACCAAGGTTCTCTGTAGCTGCTAGTGAGGGAAATGATTAAATGTCATGATTTTCAGTAACGTGGTGTTTTATATGTGGTTTTGCCGACTTATTACAATTTCTATAAACCAGATTATAGGTAGTTACTGTATTTGATATACATCTCATTTTTTCAGTAGTCAGAAAACCAAACTAAACAAGCCAAATCCAGACACAAAAGACTTACTCTGTTTTCCCTCACAAAACGTTGTGGCTTAATTTGGAGGCAGATACTTGCTGCATTGCATGGTGTATTTATTGCTAATTCAACCCATACAGGAAACCAACATCAGGTACAGGGGCCGATTCTGGTTATTGTGATTTTAATGTCACCATTGGGTATCTGGCTACTTCTGTGGCTAAATATAACCCATCAGAAAACAAAATGTCCATATTGCTGTCTGATGGCTGTGTATGGGCCAACCACAAAAGCTGTGCTTTTGTGCTTCTGTAATTAGTTGGGGGTGAGCGAGTTCTGGAGAGAAAAATACAGAAACAAATCATCTTTTTTGTACAGAAGAGTATAGCCCATCTACCCATGGGCTCATCAAGAGCCAGGGAGGAACCTGGACCTGCAGAAGTTCTCCATTACCTCTAGCAGAGTGACAGCCTCTAACCTTTAGTTCCCCCCCATTCTGTAATGTGATTTTACTCTCTTCCTGCTGGCAATGTAGATTATTTTTTTATTCTTTTTTAGCTAAATCTTTCTTGCAAAACATGATGGTTGGGTAAGATGCAATTTTGGTTTAATTATGATTAAATCACTTTATGAATTAACCGGAGGATCTCACGGGACTGGAATCTTTTGACACACAAGAAAATTGCCTTTCTTTAACAAGCTGCTTCAAGCATGCAAGGTAATATTAGCATTTTTCAGTTATAGCTTCAGGGGATTAAATAATAAGGGGAAGAATTGTACCTACAATTACATGGTGTGCATGTGTGTGTAAAAGTATTAAAAACAAGTAGAGACTGAAGAAACCAGTTGAACTGCTGAACCTGTGACATTTTGCAGTACGAGTGTGAGTAGGGATTATTTTCCTTTGAGATGGCTGTTTAAGATGGATTTTTAAGAAAACCTGCAGGTATCCAAAGAATTTTCTTTCATAGACTTGTAATGGTTGGTTGTCATTTGAGTACCTTAAGGGAGGGAAAAGAGCATGCTAAACACAATACACCTGTTTCACCTTATAATATGGATATTGACTTGTATTGACTATAAAAGGAGTGAATGGTAAATTTCATACATGTTATTTTGTCTGTCTTTGTGGATAGCAGCTGTCCTAAAGTCAGTAATTTGATGTTAAAAAATGTATTGCATGATTAAGCTTCTCATGAAGTACATGCTATCCATACAGATCTATTAATGACATACATGATGGGTGTGATGTAGCCTCCAAACTAAAATCTTCGTCTGTGTTACTGCCCCTAAATGCATACTTTCAGTCAAATGTTTTTGGTTTTTTTTAGATATGCTATGTCTGATGAGTTGAAATTATTCAAGACTTTGCAGAAATCAAAAGTATCAATTTTTTTTTTTTTTTTTTTTTTTTTTAAATGGGGGCATGTATAGCAGCTTGTGTCAAATTGAGAAGGAATGGGACAAGTTAAGTTGTCTGACCTTTGTATGTGTTGTATTCAGTATGGGCTTGCACCTGCCCACCCTTGTTTTGTTTTCAGAGAATTGCCCCTGCTTTGTGGTATCAAATCCAGTGAAGTAGAAAATTGACAATAAGGGGTTTAAGCTATTGTTGTCATTGCCCTGTCTGTTTGGTGGTTGTTTTAATGGCAGAATTCATTCATGTTCTATGTCAATCCTTAAGGTAACAGTAAATAGTGAGACCCATAGAAATTGGGGGGATTATACAAGGATATGGAACTATATAACAAACCAATTGCCTCAGGGTTGCAGCAATCCTGTTCTAAAAGGAAGAGGTGTGCATAACGCATATTTTATAGATTAATAAATGTGCACTGGAAAAGGCAAATAATTTGATTTTTAAAAACCAACCAGTTACAGAAACCCAACACCTGCATCTGTAGTTTTATAGACAAAACTGCCTCTGCAATAACAACCAACAGTAATGCTTGTGTGCAAATGCTTTCACTAGGGCAGGAAATCTTTATAAGTGTATTTTTCATGTCTCATTTTAATCTAAGATGAAATGCATACTAGCCATTACAACAATTGCACCATAAAATAACTAGCCTCTCTGCGTTCTCAGTCCAAAGACTAAGTAAGGTTGATAATTTTAATCCTAAAGCTATCCTGTGCTGGCAGAGTAGGGCAGTAAGTAATGCTCACAAAATAAACAGCATAAATTACAACTTTGTCCAGCCGAGATCAATTTGGTGTTGATAGTCTCTTGATTGCATGCGGCTGAACTTTATCAGAAAATTGGAGAAATTGCTTAGAAGGCAGGCACATTGTCTGATTATTTTTTAATTATTACTATAACCAGAGAGATTGCTGAGAGAATTTGTATGAAGGAAGAACAACCCTGTACTATGGTAATGATCTAAAACAATTGCTTCATTTTCTTATTCAGTTCCTTTCTTTATATTATTGAATTACCTTCCATTTGTTTGTTGCCACCAAAGATTTGCTTGATGTGGAAGGGAGCTTTATGCAATGTACAGATTCAACCCAGGACTTGAGAAGTTTGCAATCAACAAAGTAAATCATCTGTTACCTTGGATAAATATTAGCTCTGACAAATTAAAAATGCATTTTTCTGGTGTGCATTACACTCCATCTCACAAAATGGTAATTGTTGTTACTATTATTGCTCTTGCTTGTAGTGAGGCATCTGTTTCTTGTCTAATTGCTAGCATTGAGATCCCAGCCAGTTAAGAAAAAAAAACCAAACAAATTTTCAGGACTTTAAGACAGCATATGCAAAACATCACAGGCATTCGCCATTCATACCTTTGAGGTTTTCGTATTTGAAGCAATTGCATCCAAAAAATCAAAACCACAACGGTTGTGTTGAGCTCAGTTGTGTCTTGTGCTGTAATCAAAGGTGGTGGTACTCTGGTACTCCACAGAAGCCAGAAACATAAGGAGGTGGTTCAGCTGCATTTCACCATCAACGATTATTCAACCTCCCAGCCTGGCTATAGACTACGGAGCCTGTAATCCACTACTGCCTCTTCTATACTCACTTGAAGCTGGAAAAATATGTTAAATGACTTTACACTCTGACATGGCCTTGCGTGAGTTATGAGCAACAAACTATTTTAATTTTTTTTCCTCTTTAACAGTTATTCTTTATTATTTCTGCAAACTGGATTAATCATCTTCTGTTGTACTTGTCCCTTGCAGCTGGTCCCGCTGCTTTGCTCCTCCGTATCCCTTGGCTGTTGTTTTAAAAATCCTCCTTAGGGTTTCGAGACTCTATACAACCAGTTGGGAGCTGTAACTTTTCTCAGTTGTCCTTGAAGAGCAAATTCTCTGACCTACTGAGAGTATAATGATGATACAAACACAGAGGTACCAATTTTCATGGGGATTTTTAAACTTCATTACTGCTGTTGTGTTTTTTCCTCATCTCCCATCAATAAAACAAGAAAAACATAAATAATAAAAAAATTCCCACTAGAAGAGATGAAAACACTTCTAATACCCCCAGATGAAAAAGACTGGGGAGCTGCTGGGAGGATAGGGGAGTGTCTGTCTGGACGGAAGGGATAGTTTCTTTCTTTATTTAGAAATTTTCCAGTGATGCTGTTCTGGCTGTAGTGAAACTGCTCAACAATCTTATCTCCAGGGGATGGAGGACTGTGCTGGTTCCTAGGCAGGTTTTGGAGGGGATCCTGTGGTCTCTGCCATTCTGGCTTGAATCTGCAGGTTGACTGGCTGGGAGTCCTTTAGGGGAACCATTGGATTTACATCAAGTCAAAGTGGATAAATCACTTCTGCAGCAATTGCTTTCATGGCTGTTAAGAGTACAGGCAGGCTGCTACATCAATGTATGGAGTGACACCTTGCCATGAAGCACCAGAAACCTTTCTCTAGCTAATGTGTGTTTTCCAGTGCTACTTTCCGGCTTACTTAGTAAACAGCCATCTGAAACTGAGGTTTGAAATGTGCTGTAATGTGTAAAACTGTCTGCAAAGAGCCTTTGCCATTAGAACTTGCAACTGAACTGACCTATGTTAGAGCAGCTTTCAGTGTATGGTTGTAACTTGGGTGTTTTGCCCCAAGATGCCTTCCAGTGCTTAACAAATTAACAGAACGAGCAGTGATAGTAGTGTCTTGGTTTCTGATGGTCAGAGAAAGGCTTCTGTCATAGCACCTAATAATTTGTGTGTTTCCTTTTTAGATTGAGTCCAAACCTTCAAACAAACTACAACTTGTATTTTCAAACTAATCACTGTCACTGCCAAGTAATGACTCACGTGCTGTTTTGCCTATGCCTAAAGGAGCACCTCCTCAGGTTAATCATCAAATTAGATTAATTATGCTGATGAGACACCAATCCTGACTCATGTAACTCATCACTTCCATCATAGCTGTCTGGAATGGGATGACTAAACCCTTTCCAAACTCAGCTGGAATGAGCTGTGGTAGTGACTGATGCTGCAGGATCTCACAGTAGAACTGTCTGGAACTGTAAACTTTTGGTGTAGAAAAATAACACACATAAGCACCGTATATTTCTTCTCAAAAATATGTCTCTCCTGTCACTACTCTCCTCTACTAAAGAAGTTTAATCAAATCACTTTCTTCCTACTTGGTTGTGGTTATGGTGCTTGGTCCTGGTTAGACTTTGATGTGTCTGGCCCACAAGAGCAGCACCTGCAAGCCCACTTGGACAAACAGGATATGTTTTTTTTGCCCAGCCTACACATGGAAGTATCTTTCAATATAAGTTTTTTATAAATGGAGATTCTTTAAAACGGATCCCTGAATTTGCAAGTAGAAATCCTCAAGACGTGGTGAAACGTGCTGCTGTTGTGACTGGCGCTGGTGGAAGTGCTTCTGCTCCCTCCAGCTGCTGGGGTCTTTGTGGCTGATGCCATCTTCCCTGTGCAGGCTCAAGCCTCTCTTTGGGGACATATGGAGAAATGGTCTTTGTTCTCAGCCTCTCTGCGTTAACGTTGGTGTTCAAAGGATGGGAGGAGGCCATGCAGGAGTAGGAACGAGCAGCTGAGGGCTTTGGTAGCTATTGGACCTTTGGTGGACTTTGTGCCAAAAAATGTATTGCTGATGCCAGATTTTTGAAAGTGACTCTTCATAGCGTGTGATAGATCTCACTGTATTCAAGGCTACCACATGGTACTGTAATATTCTTTTTAAAAAAAAAAACAAACCAAAACAAACCAACACTGAGGCATCCAGAGGTCTTTCTGTTTGCTTTCTGAATTGTGAATCACAGAGCCCTGTGTGTGCCTTCAGGGTCTGAGCTGGGTGCCAGGAGCCCTGTGAGCCTGGCTCCAAGCTCTGCCCCTGGGTGAAATCTGGTGTGTTCTCAGGACTTGAAGAAGGGGTGATGGGGGGCATGTGTGGAATTTTGTGAAACCCCTAAATATAGCAGGAGTTGCTCTTAAAATCAGGAGACTCAATGCTAAGGTAATCAAATAGGAAATCAGGCGTATTCCTTAGATTATTTTTTTTCCTGTGGATTTTCTTCCCTTACATAATATTCTTTTTAAAAAAAATAAAAATCCTTGTCTAAAAAAGGAAACTAATATAAGTTTCAAAAATCAGGTCTTTACCTTTAGCAAGATTCAGGCTATCTTGTAAAGCTTTCATATCTAAATCACTTAAGGAAGAAAGTAGGGAGAAACTGAATTAGATATAGTTTCACAGATGAACTGATTTCCAGAGTGTAGTTTGGTATCCATTTCGTTTGGTTTTTCTTTAACTTTATTTATTCTAATCCCTCCCTGATGATGTGCTTCAGCCCCTTGCTGAATTAAGTTTTGGTAGTGTATCTTGGCATCTTGGTTTTAAAAGTCTGGAGGAATGGTGCCCTAATAAAAGCTACCTTGAAATAACAGAGTTCTCTGTGTTTGTCCTAATTATTCACAGTAAAACATATGCCAGATTTCTCTTAGTAAATGTGCCAGACAGGCACAGACTGTTGTTATTTGCGTGCAGGGTAGTATCGGGGTGTAGCAGGCTGTGTGACTGCTGCTCTGTTGCTTGTCCAAAAAAGGTTACTCTTCCCTTTGTGTCTGTGCCTGGATGCCCTGGGAAGCATAATTATTTCAACTTGCATTATCTGCTTCGCTGTAAGTTAATATTCCTTAAAGTCAAGTAACGAACAGTAGCCTGTTATCTGATGGATGAAATAGATCTGGGGGAATGGTTTAAGCTTAGAGTGTGGGTGTAAATACAGGATAGTGGGAAGAAGGGGGAGACGTTTCTGCTCATAAAATGCCTCCTGCTTTCAGGGACTACCTTATGAACTGCTGAAAAGACAGACACTGCAGCTTCTCTCAGAGGTGTCAGATAGCAATTCCTCAGCTCTGAAAAGAGTTTCTAAAGCTGCAAGCCCCTCATGCTGTTCCACAAATGTGAGGCATAAGTAATATTAGTTTCCTTAAGATGATGCAGCAATGTGTATCTCTTAATTTACTTCAAGTGTGTTTATGGGATAGTAAATTACATTTATTTCTCTAGATTAGTTCTATATTTTGATTTCCTGTTAGATTAATTTTTTCCACTCATATTCCTTTTCCTAAAATCTCTAATTTCTAATCGGAGGTTGTTTCACTGGTGTGTGACAGACCAATCTTTCTTTCTTCGGTAGATAACAGTATTGTATTTTTCACAGTGCTTATTATTCAAGCCCATGAAGCAGGGGAACAGCAGAAAGCATCCCTCTGGCCTGATGCCAAAGGCTGGTGTCCAAAGATTGACATCCTAGCTTGGGAACACATGGAACAGGAGCACGCTTGCTCCACAGCTCTGGAAAACGCTGCCAAGAGAGCAGCGGTAATGTGGCCAGCAAAAGGCGATTTCCCAGTTGAGGGGAGGGCTGGAGCAGTGGTGTCGTTGGGAGCTGAGTATCAGTATCTCCATATACCATATGCTGTAGTTCAGCTGCAAGGGGAAGGAGTGTAGGAAGGGAGTGTAGAAAGTACTTGCAAGGGAGTGGAGGAGTTTTTAAGCGGATAAGCCTGGTTTTCTTTGCTGATGCTTATGTGAGCGGCTACATAAGTAAGAATGTGACATCTCAGTTGTGGAAGGGCATTTGTACCTTGCTGGCAAGTTTGGTACAGCACAAAACATCAACTAAACTTCAGTTCTCATCCTGTCTCTTGCTCTTTTGTTCCATGCTGTAGGGTGTCATTTAGGGTAAAATATTTGGATTTGGTCTGGTTTAGATTAGGAGGCATCACCCAGGGTAAGGATGTTCTTGGATGCTGTAGACACTGTTGCTCTGTAGCACTTGAGTGATGGATGTAAATTTGTCTTTAGAAAATGAACAAAAGAACAGCAATGAGGTGTTTTTTCTTTTCTTAGTGCTTCCTTCAGTACAAGAGAGGCCATAAGCTTCCCTTAATATCTGTGGGGAAATTATTACCCAACAACTAGGTATCATAGTGGTCACATACAATTTATTATTACTTTCAGATGGTTTATCTATTGAGGGGAAAAGAGTGAGGGGAAGTAGTTAGCTGTGGTCCTTCAAAAAAACAAAGCAGCCACCAACTCTGTACACTTCCCAGTAATATCCTACAACACTGCTATTCAATAATCCGTAGCATCCTATTTAAATGACCGCTGTTGGTACTTATAGTATCTAATTTGATCCCTTGCTTGGAGGAAGGTAGTTGTTCACTGCCACAGTGAACAACTGTGGCACAGACCTTGGAGATGCCGTGATCCTAAGTAGGGTTGTTTGGTTTTTGTTTTTTTCCCCCTACTCTATTTGGAGGTAGTTACAGTATTTTGTATTGAATTGTTTTTGTTTTGTGATCAAGATGCTTTTGGTAAAGTCCAAAAGGTAGAGACAGATGGTTAATTGCTAACAAATATTTACAAGACTCATCAATCAAGAATGTAGAAAAGCAGGAAGAATGAGTGTTACTGTTATATTGAAATACTGTAACAAAAGGAGGGGCAGATAAAGAAGGGTGCTCTTAGCTGTAAATACAATTTCTGTGTATTCATTACATCCTTCTTTTTGCCGTCTGCTTTGCTTTTGAAATGATGCAGCTGTGTATATGAATCATACCTAATTCTGTGGTAGCTACTCCTGTTAGCTCGATATTAACCCAAGAATGGAGCATGTTCATTTATAAAACACTAAAGCATCTTTTCTTTATGGAAAATAGTTATTTTAGATTCCTAAGATAATAAATTATCTTTTAGGGCCAATGTTCCTAGGTCTGAAAGATAGTCCTGCAGCTCAAGGACTGTAATTCTGTTATTTCCCCCTCCCCCATAATTGTTTTGCCTTTTTTTTTTTTTTTCCCAGTTCTTAACTGCCTCCACCTCTCATTTATTTTCGTATAAATCAAGAGCAAGTAATTTGAAATTGGCAGACTGAGGCTGGTGTAAGACTTGGGTATGAAACGTTTTAATCAGGGTAGGATATGTTGCCTCTAATGAGAGCCCTGATAGTAATAGGGGAGGAGCAGCTGGGACCTGGGGGAATCTGGTGGCCTGCTCTCCTGCCAGCTGAGCAATTAATCTGGCAGCTCAAAATCGGTCTGTTGGAAATATCTGTGAAAGAGGGTAAAGGAGTGTGATGAGAGGGACAGGTATGTTTCCTAAGGGCTGTGGTGATTTTTGCCTTGTCGAATTACTCCTTTAAATACCCAAAGTCTTTGGATTTTGAAAAGGAAGAGTACTGGAGCCATACTTAAAAGATGTACAATAACTGATGAAGATGATTTGGAATAAAGACATGTTTTATCCCTGCAGTCTCAGGCAGGATATGAGAGGGCTGTGCTGGGAATGATGTTTTTGTCTGTAGCCTGGAAGGCAAGAGTGCAAAATTCCAGTTCACCTGAGGAAGAGACCATTTCCAGTCCTTTTGCCTGGAGTGATGCAGCAGAAGACTGCCCATTCTTACCTGCCTGCCTTTTGTCTTTCTTGCCTGCCATCCTTACCTCCCTGCCAGTTTGACTTCTGGCTTTCAAGTCAGAAAGATGAAGCTCTGTGGAGAACTATTCTGCTGGGGTAGTGGTTCAGTTGAGATTTGGAAGAGCACTGGTCCTCATATGAGAGGTGGAGTGGGAGTCTGCTGCTGGAAAGTGGGGAGGCAGTAGGACCTCACCCTTTTGATGGCAGCAAGACTATTCTTAAGGCTCAACTGCCCTCTTTGGTATTCTCCTCTTCAACTGCATGATCCCATGGTCTTCCTTGTGCCAGAGCTAGAACCCACATGCTGTTAAAATCTATGTGGGATGTTAGAGTGTCTTCATCTGCTTGAGAATCAACTCCAAGGTGGATTTTTTAAATACTGCTGAACTGACCTAGTGGTAGGCTGCTGCCAAAAACATTGACATTGATCTTTATTCTGTGGCTAGAGACTCCTCATGAATTTTTTTTCGGGTTTTTTGGTGCTGTATAAAAACCTGAAGCCTTGTGCCGTTGTAGTTTCTGAAGCTTGGATCCTGTAAGGATTAGATGAGCATCTGTGCTGGCCTGGGCTAAATACGTGAAGGTGTGGCCAGGGTTGTGAGAACAGGACCACTTCTTCTGGCAGCACCCACTTGTTTGTTGATACAAAATGTAATTTCCTGTCCCATTAGCCAGCTGCCTTAATTTGACTTTGCAGGACAGTTTCATTAAAAGTGGCCAGTTTGTTTCCTTTTCCCTTTCAGATCTGCCTCCTTCCATGGAGTTGCCTTGCTGGAGCATGAAGGTCGGGGCTTTTGTCCCATATCCTTCCTTCCACGCAGGGTAGGGGACAAATGAGGAGGTTTTTCATTCTGTAGTTGCCTTGCTGCTCCTTCAAGGCACTTGGGACAGAGCACGTGCGTGAAATCAGGAAGAATTCAGAAACTGTACATATGCAAATTCCCTCAATCACTTATCTGTGCTTTTATTGTTTTACTGTTGTGATCTCATGGCTAAAAATCCATTTTTCTCCCGTCAGTATCATTCGTTTCCTTCATGTCAAATGCCACTTATTTGTGGCAGAAGGCCACTAATGAAAGTTAGATGTACTGAACCTGTGAAGAGATAGTATTTCAGGCAAAGCAGCTTACAATTTATTCGCTTTGTTCTTTTTAGCAACCATATTATTATTTTTCTCTAGAGCTGTCAAAGAGAAGGTGAAAGATTCTGTGTAGCTTCCATGAGCACGGTCATGCTGAGAGCAGATGGTCCGTTCTTGGAAATGGTCCCAAACGATGGATTACTCATCTGATGCAGAATGATGCACCAGAAAATTCATTGGGGCTACTCTTTGACTCTTTAAACCTTTGATTCTTTTAACTGTTCAGTTTTACTTGTCTGCCTGTTTTGTTGTTCAGAAAACTTTCAATAAAGTAAGCTCAGCTGGAGCCATAAAGACATTTATAATTTAAAAGGGAAACAAGGATGATGCATCTCAAGTGAGGGAAGGAAGGACTTCAGAAGTACAGGTTCTTGTATTGTGCGGTTTAAAAAAAAAAAAAAAATCAATTTTCATTAGAGTTGCCACTGGAAAAGCGGCAGCGCACAAGTATAATAGACTTCTTTTGCACTTCTCCATAGTGTCACTTACTAATATTTCACTTATTCAAACCTACTGTCATGATCATTTGTTATGTGATCCTCACTTTTAAGCCATATTAACAAGAAAAATGCATGTTGGATGAATTCTGATACTGGATTAAAGAATATTAAAAAAAAAAAGTCCTAAAAAGCTGAGAAGTTGATTATTATTCATTGTAAATGTATTCAGCAAATCAGTCGTTTCCGAAGCTGGTAACTCATGCAGTAGCAGAAACTAATCTGTCAGGAGCATTTCTAGGTAAGTCCCTGACTGATGCTGAAGGATATATATTATTTTTTCCTTCCTGTCTATTGCTCTGATTTGTCACATCATTTCTCAGTATTTCCCTCTCTGCAGACAGACCCATACCTACTGCTTACTGTGCAGCTGCTGGTAAAACCTCCTCTAATCCACCCTGGAAAGCAAAGAGCTCCCTTTGTCAGCCGCTGTGGTGTTACTAAGTGATGTAAATGGGTGTTTGCGGCCAGATGGAATTATTCCTCTGGAATATATTGAGTTGCCACTGGCCTAGAAGGGCAGGAATTGGGAGCAGGTTTTTATTTATGGCATTTAGTATATTGGTGAAATCATCTAGGTGGTGGATTCTCCCACCGCTGTGTAACTTCATTTTCTCTGAAGTCCAGCCTTTGCTGTCTTGTGGGTTGAAGTGAATAATGACAGGACCAGAGGAAATGGTCTGAAGTGGCAGGGAAGATTTAGATTAGATATTAGGAAGAATTACTTTACTGAAAGAGTGGTCAGGCACTGGAACAGCCTGGAGGTATTTGAGAAACGTATAGATGTGTACTTCAGGGCATACCCTACTGGCTGAGAATGTAGGGGTTTTTTGTGTGTGTATGGTTGGACTCAGTGATCTTAGAGGTCCTTTCCAACCATGACGATTCTGTAATAGCACTGAGTTGTTAAACAAGGGCAATGGTCTCCTTAACGTGCTCAGCAGGGATTGGTAATGGGTTCCTGTGCCCTCTGTGTAAGAGGGGTCTCGGCTATCGCACCCTCTGTCCCATAGAGGACTGTGATGTGAGCAGAACAGGAGTTAGTAAGGTTTTTGTCCTACCTTCTTTGTACCTGTCTGATGAGAAAGTTTTCATTTTACAAATCAAAAGTATGAAAAGAGTAATGGCAATCTGGAATTGTTTGGTGTTGGTTTTCTTGCCTTGCTTCTTCATTCATTTAATGGCTTCACCTTCTTCCTCTTTGGAGGTTCACTTACAGGAGAGATTTCACTGGCTTTCCTGAAAACTTGTAATTTTCGCAGGAGCAAGGCACTTGAATAGGTTCTGTTAGTGTTTGGGTGACGCAGGCTTTGTTGTGGCTGCACAAACAAGAGAATGGGCCTTATTTTACTCTCATTTACCCCAATTTAACTCTGTTAACTACCAAAGAATTGATTCTTTCTTCCCCCTTATTTGTCAGGTACAGATTTAACTGTGCTATTTTAATCCAGTGAGAATTTAACTCTTTGGGGCAATGTAATAATGTCACTGTTCTTAAATGTATAGATCCAAGAGCAGAACTGATTGAAATGAGCTAATTATCTTTATCTGTAAATTTTCACAAACGCTTTTTAAAAGGAGCTATAATGTAACTTGGAGTTGTAGCTTCCTGTTAATCTGTAATATTCTTTTCTATTTAGTACAGGGAAGGTCGAGGCATGCATGTTCATATGTTGTAAGCATGTATTTTAAAATTCTATATCTGAAAGAAAGAAATTTTCCAGTCTCTTATGGTTCTTCTTTTTAGTATCTGGCTGGTGGTGGCATAGGAAGGGATTACTGTCATTTAATGGAGTTCCTAAATGTTTATGTTATTTAAAAGCGCAGGAGCAGGCCATCCCTGTGTGCTGTAAAATGAGCTGTCAGGGGAAAAGGCTGGCCTGGCTGAACAAAGAGATACAGTCACAACTCAGGGGAAAAAAGGAGAGTTTATGGCCTTTGGAAGAAAGGACAGGCCACTCAGGGAGATTACAAAGGTGCTGTAATACTGTGTATGGAAAAAATTAGAGAGGTCGAAGCCCAACTAGAATTTAACCTGGCCTTGGATATTAAGAACAATAAAAAGAATTTTTATAAATATACTAGTAAGAAGAGGAGGACTGCGAGAATCTCCGTCCTTTATTGGATGTGGGAGGTAACGTAGTGACAAAGGATGAGGAGAAGGCTGAGGTACTTAATGCCGCCTTTGCCTCAGTCTTCAATAGTAGAGCTGGTTGTTCCCTGAGTACGCAGACCCTTGAGCGAGCAGATAGAGGTGGGGAGCAGAATGAAGCTCCCGTAATCCCAAGGGAGGTGGTGAGGGACCTGCTCCAGCACCTCGATATAAACAAGTCTATGGGGCCAGATGGGATCCACACGAGGATAGTGAGGGAGCTGGTTGGTGAAAATGCTCACTCAGGCACTTTCCATCATTTACCAGCAGTGCTGGCAAACTGGGGAGATCCCAGCTGACTGGCATCTAGAAAATGTGATGCCCATCCACAAGAAGGGCTGTCAGGATGGTTCAGGGAGCAGAGACCTGTCAGTCTGACCTCGGAGCCTTGCAAGGTCATGGAACAGGCCATTCTGAGTGCCATTATGTGGCACATGAAGGACACCCAGGTGATCAGACCATCAGCACAGGTTCATGAAAGGCAGGTCCTGCTTGACAAACTTGATCTCCTTCTATGACAAAGTGACCTGGATGAGGGAAAGGATGTGGATGTTGTTTACCTGGACTTCAGTAAGGCCTCTTATAAGGTCTCCCACAGTGTCATTTTGGAGGAACTGGCTGCCTGTGGCTTGGATGGGAGTACGATCCACTGCGTTAAAAACTGGCTGGAGGGCTGGGCCCAGAGAGTGGGGGTGAATGGAGTTAAATCCATTTCATGGACGGTCAGGAGTGGTGTCCCCTAGGGCTTGGTATTGGGGACAGTTTTCTCTGACATCTTTATCAGTGATCTGTGCATCCTCGGTCAGTTTGTAGATGACACCAAGTTGGGTGGGAGTGTTGATCTTTTGGAGGGTAGAAAGGCTTTGCAGAGGGATCTGGACAGGCTGAATGGATGGGCTGAGGCCAGTGGAATGAGGTTCAATAAGGCCAAGTGCTAGGTCCTACACTTGGGTCACAACAACCCCATGCAGCACTACAGGCTTGGGGAAGAGTGGCTGGAGAGCTGCCTGGCTGAAAAGGACCTGGGGATGTTGGTCGACTGTGGGCTGAACATGAGCCAGCTGTGTGCCCAGGTGGCCAAGAAGGCCAAGAGCATCCTGGCCTGTATCAGGAACAGTGTGGTGAGTAGGACTTGGGAGGTGATCGTTCTCCTGTACTTGGCACTGGTGAGGCCCCACCTCGAGTACTGTGTGCAGTTTTGGGCCCCTTAGCACAAAAAATTTATTGTGGTGCTGGAGTGGGTCCAGAAAAGGGCAATGAAGCTGGTGAGGAGTCTGGAGAACAAGTTTTATGAGTAGAGGCTGATGGAGCTGGAGTTGTTCAGCCTGGAGAAAAGGAGGCTGAGGGGAGCCCTTATCAGCTCTCTGCAACTACGTGAAAGTAGGCTGTAGAGAGGTGGGGGTCAGTCTCTTCTCCCACGTCACAGGCGATAGGACAAGAGGGAATGGCCTCAAGTTGTACCAGGGAAGGTTCATATTGGATATTAGGAAATATGTTTTACACTGGAAGGGTTGTTAGGCCTTGGAATGGGCTGCCCAGGGAAGTGGTTTAGGTACCTGGAGGTATTTAAAAGATGGGTAGACCCAGTGCTTAGAGATATGGTTTAGTGATGCTTTTTTTCAGAGTTGGGTTGATGGTTGAACTAGACAGTCTTAAAGGTCCCTTCCAACCTAGACAATTCGATGATTCTACTAATTTTATAAATGGGTTTGAAGTAATAAAGTTGACTTCTTGAAAAAACACAGTTTCCAGCTAACAGACTGGACAGCAGCAGGACAAGAGCCCTGATGAATTAGGATTCTTCAAATCAGGAAGTTTGTATTGCAGTTCCTCCAGCCATTTAGCTTAAAATAATTCTAATTCCTGTTAATCCACAGGTGGTAGTGTGCTGGGGAAGTAATCTGGGATGTAACGTAATAGCCACTCTATTTAGAATCAACAATTTAAATGTTATGAACAGAAGTGGGCATATATTTGAGCAAATATTATCATAATTTAGATTTTTTAAAGTTGATCTTTATGAGATCTTTTTACACACCCAGGAATTGTCTTGTTGTAATTAGTCACATGTATGTGCCCCTGGCAATAATGAAGGATGGTGAGGGCAAGAATACTTTTCAGGTGCAGGGTTTGAATGAATTTCATCATTAATGTTTGAATCTATACTGTATGATGTGATGCATATTGCATGAGGTTATATTACACTCTGTTCATACTGTGCTAGATGCAGAATAAAAAAGCATGCAGGACTGCTGGAGGAAAGTAAAGCTGTGCTGATACCTCGTAGTGCAGTTTACTTACCAGTTCAAGTTACTCAAACCATGGCGTGCCGTCTACCAGAACAGCCCTGCCCCTCTTGCAAACCTGATCAAGTATTTTTACCTGTTTCTCTTTCATCTTTAATAACTTCAAGGTAAGTCAGATCCATTATCTAGACATTTTTCTTCAGGAAATTTCCAGTTTCTTCATTAGTTGGATGAAGAAGCTGATCTGAATCAGTGACTTGGGTGCATATGATGACTGCAGAGGAAATGTTAATGGGAAAAGTGACTTGGAGGAAAGGAATTTTTTTTTTTTTTTAGTGCAGCACACTATTATGTTATATTAAAATTAAAAAAAAAATGATTATGCAGTCTAAAAGTTGAAGTCATCCAACCTCTGGGGGGTGGGTGACACCATGTGATAATAGTCCATTTGAATTAACAAATTTGGTTGAATTTTTGTTACTTGTACTATTCAATACTTTTAATTTAGGAAATGCTAATAGTTCAGATAGTATCTGTGGTGGTGTTATCTACAAATTGTGGATAAATGAAATCCATTCTTGGTAACTTAAATTTTTCCTTTATTTATTCCACATTATTCATCCAGTTTCTGTGAACAAAAACAGTCATCCAATACTTAATTTCTTCTGTTCAGGCTGGTTTACTAAACACCATGTTTTAATGAAATGAGAAATATTGTTTCTTTTTTTCTTATTTTATTAATTCTAGCCAATATAAGTGCAAATAAAATAAGTAGTTTATCATGTTTCTTTGTACAGAGTTGGAATTGTTTAGTTGAGACATTGCTGCCACTGTGTAATGCTGCTCTCCTGTGCTGTACAAGTTGGTGCTGGGAGCCACTGAGCTTTTTCACTTAAAAGAGAAAAAGTGAAATACCCAGATGAGAAGAGCAGAAAGATCTGAATTTATGATGTGTATTCCAAGCTGCTTTTGAATCAGTGAGGGCCACGTAGTTATATTAGCATGTTACCCAAATTTTAGGCCTTGTATTTATAGTTTTTCTCTGTTTAAAAGAAGAAAAGGTAAAAATCTTTGTATGCTACCACCCAGTTTTCTGAGGCATAATTTAGTAAAGGTTTATTTCCCTGGAGGAACTATCAGAAACAAACTCCTAAAGCACAATCCTTTATATTCAAAACCAGCTTGTACCTGAACTTTTTGATCAGTGTTGAAAGTGGGACCAAGGGTCTTTCAGCTGGTAACAAAGTCAGAAGATTTGGCATTGTCAACATTCAGATGTGTTTACTATCCTTTTCTAGGGCTAGGCAGTTGACATAAGCAAATTTGGCCAAGTTTTTCTGCAGTCTTTGTCTCTAATACCTATGATGACATGCAGTGTAATTAAAAAACAACAAAAATATTTTTTTACTTGAAAACAATTATTTCTTGTAGCAAATTCCTTTGTTAAAAGCAATGTGGACTTTTCAGTATCCTAACTTTGTGGGGTTTTTTTCTTTATCGTTACCTTTTGCTCAGGCACAGGCAGCAACATCGCTGGTAGATACCTTCTTGATACCTTCTTTTTTCATGTGCTGGATGTGCTTCCCTTTTCAGACCAGCCATTCTCATCATCTAATGTCATCTTTAACACTGTGGTTATTAAGTGAGATAATGCCACTGATGACCAAGGAAAGGGAGGAGGTTTTTGTTTGAGCTAGAATTATTTTTAATTATAGACATGTGCACATTCTCAGAAAATTTTCATATTCAACCCCGTAGTGATTTTGAGGGTTATTAAATTCAACAACAAGTCAACATTGACACTCAAATCTCTAAATGAGTGGGAAGGAAGTCAGCAATATCATGTCTGCTAATTATTTGAAGTTAAGCTATAAATAAAACCTAATACTTCCTTTCAGCTATGCTATTTACTTCTCTCCTGATCAGTATAAATTGATCGCTTGAGCCCAAGTGAATGCATTTCTTTGTAACATGCTAAAAAGGCCAGCGCTAATATTTTCTAGGGCTGTTACTCTTAACAGATGTGGACTTTCCATTATTTTCTTCCATGGTGAAGTATGTTTCCATTTGTGTAAGGCAACTGCATCTCTATATGGCTCAGTTATTTCCCTGTCCTAAGTGGAAGAGGAATAATAATAATAAAAAAAGTGTCAGTTTTAATCAATATCATCAGACATTATGGGAATTGAATTCTACCTAGCTACCTTGTAGCTAATATATTAGGTATATTCTGCTTTATCATTTCTTGCAGAATTGATTTGCTACTATTCAGTTCGCTTGGCCGTTGTCATGCAAATTGTGGCATTTCTCTCCCATTGACTGCACAAACCGAGATTAGATTTGAAAATCGAGTCTCACTGACCAGCTGCTGTGTTATTTTTCATTTGATTTGTACCTCCTTCCCTTCTCAGTTCCTCTTCCCTTGTTTTCACCTTCTCGGCTGGCAAGGCACTGATAATGTGGTCTCTGGGGAGCAGGAATTGGCTGTGTGCAGCTGGGAGTGAAGCCTGAGTCCAGGATGCACTGCTCTTTTTAAGTAGCTATTGCTCACGGGCCTCTAAAGTTTGAGGGAAGGGGGAGAGGAGAAAGTATAAATTAACTGTTCTTTGTATCACAGTGGGGTGTAGAGGATGTCTGGGGTGGTGTGCTAGGTAGTGAGCAGTGGCTTTTGTTTTATATCTGTCCATGGAGGTAGAGTGAGAACTTGGGGAAGACATTGCTGTTTTCCCCGTATCTGATGCCTGTATCACCTGGCATGGCAAGCACACCATTTAAAATCAGGTATAAATTGAAGTTGTGGATGTTCCCTCCCTGGAAGTGTTCAAAACCAGGTTGAATGAGGCTTTGAGCAACCTGATTCCAGTGGAAGATTTTCCTGCCTGTGGCAGGGTGGTTGGAACTAAGTGAGTGATCTTTAAGGTCCTTTCCAACCCAAACCGCTCTATTGACTCTAAATAAAGACCAGGATAGCTGAATGCAAAATAAGTGTCAGAGCAGGGCCTGTGCTTATAAGCTTTATTGTATCTTCTCTGCTCTTTCAGAGCAGTGTTTAATATCAGAGTGTTCTCCTTACCTAGTGTTTACTGGCATTCAGGGTAGATGGTAGATAAAATATTTGGCCTAGGAGCAACAATTGCTGTAGATTGAGTTTGCCATGATCGCAGCTTTCATCAGCTCTAAAAAGCAGAGGTCAGTAGTTTAGTGGCATGCGATGGTAGATCTTGTTTCCAATGCTTGAGGCCAGTGGAGGGAGGGGAACTAGGTGCGTTTCTTTAGTTATATACATGTTATCGAGCCTGTTGTACTGAGAAAAAACATTAGAATTAAGTAATTTGATGAAAGGAGCAGGAAGGAAGAGAGATTTAAAAATAAATAAAGAAAAAAGGACAGACAAAAAGAGCAAGCAGGACAGAAGTTCCTGTTGTGCTGATGAATTCTTCCTTTCACCTCATCTGTGTTTGTCCACTTACTGTAACTTCTGAATGCTGCAGAACCCTTTGAATGTTTATCCTTAGTGTTTCTGTGAGATAGGGAAAGAAATACTTGTGGTTGTTTGGTTGGTTTTTGCATATTTTTTTTAAATAGAGAGACACTAAGATCTGTATGAACTGAGTACAAATTATTTGCTTTTCCCCCAAATAAATACAAATACTGTAGGTCTGTAGTGATTCTAGACTTAAACATACTTCTTTTAATATCAAGTCCTAGTGGAGACAAAGCAGAAATGGTTTGTACTCTGGGTTGTAACTAGTTATAGTTGGAGTTGCTTGTAATGTTATCATTGGCCAACTTAGTGGAAGTATCATGCACCTTGTATTCTCTTGGATAACACAGTCAAGTTGGTTGTTTCTGTGTTGTACTTTCTGGCATTGAAGGTATTGTCTAAATAACTTGACCAAGACCTCAGGGCAGTAGCAGGCAGAAGTGTGCATGCACCTTGGGGTGAGGTGTCCCCCATTGTGGGCACAGTCTTTGGGCAAGGTTGGCTGGGGACACCCACTTGATGCAGAAGAGTTGGATGCAGCCATACCTGTAACCGCCCTTTGCTTCCCTTCTTGTAGCTCCCTTTCTGCTTCCTGGGTGAACTGGGGTTCCTGTGGCAATGTATCAACTCCAAGCTGATGGAGGAGCACAGGGAGAGCTGGTGCTTGTCCTGGTGATTGCCTGACCCTACCAATTTCAGCGATAGCTACTTGAGGAGTTAGGGTCTTGGCTCAAACGCTGTTCATCGGCATCGGTCTTTGCCTTGGAACTTTACTGGCTGGCACTACTTGTTTTTAGCTTTTAATATTTGTCATTTCCAAATTCAGCTAATGTTCAAACCACTCTTTTTACATTTCTTTTTTCCTTTATGACAGCTATTAGCATGACCAGTATGTGAGATATGATTAACTTTATAGGAATATCTTGAAGATTTTGCTTTCGCTAGTGAAAACAATTCACATGGGAACAGGTTTGAGATCTAATACTAAATTTCATAAAAGGCTTTCCCTAAAATGCTGTTAATCATTAGGTTTTGTAAATTACTTGAAAACATACTTAGTACATACATGGTAAATGCTGTAATTTAGGTGAGAGGGGAGTAAGTATTTTTTCTTATGTAAAAAATAGATTGGATCTCTGCATAAAGTATAATGTTCGTTCTTGCTGAGGGCAGAGCAATGCCTGCTTTTTTAAGATAAGTATTACTGTATGTAATGTGTTACTTCTGTATATCCACTTTCGCGTAGATGATGTATCCCTTGGCCTATTCTTGGATTCCCTTTCAGCAAATAGGTACCTGTGGTGCCACATGTGAATTAAATGAATGAACAAGTCTTTGTGGGTGAGGGCTTGGTTGGGTTTTTAAATAAAAAAAAAAAAAGGACTCTAGTCAGTCTTAGACCAGTGTTTGTTTGTCTTTTGTTCACTCCAGGAAAGGTTCACCGTGTAGATGCTGATGGCAAAGTGACTGGCACCGTCCTCTCATCTGGACTCTGCTCCTGAATTAACAGTCCAGAAGTTGCTTTTCACTTAAAAGATGCTCATTCCAGTTTCTAGGCAACGGAGCCCATTTTCACTTCCCCCCACTGAGAGATAAGAGCTGACTCCTCATGCAGGGAGGCAAGACCATGATGGATTTCGGCAGCCTTTAATTTGAGCTGAAAATAAAATATAGTCCTTGAATGTCAGGGAATGTCCACTTTAAAAAAAAAACAAAAAACAAGCAAACAAACAAAAAACAAAACCCCAAACAACAAAAACCAAACCAACAAAAAAAAACCACCAGCAAACAAGCTCCTCAAAACAACCTGAACCAAAAAAACCCTCCAACACAGTGATCGGAGTGATAAGAAGCAAATTGCCATTGCTAATTAAACAGTGGTAAGAGGTATCTGAGGGACTGGTGCCTGCAAGCAAGAGCCCTGCGTTCCTTAGCCCTGCTGAGAAGGGCTGTTGTCAAGCTCAGGTGTCCAAGGGAGGTTGAAAGAGAGTGATTTCTTTCCAGTTGGACTGGTTGGACTGGAAAGCATCTCAACTGATGCTTTGATCAAAGAAAGGTGACTTTCCTCCCCATCCTGGCAGTCCAGTGTCTGACTGCTGCTACTCCCTCCTTTCCCATCCACCCATGCAGAAGATGCTAAGATCTGGCCCGCCACGGCATTGCAAATCGAAGAGGAATGGTTTATAAAGACAACAAAAACTTGCTTATCACAGGATGAAAGGGGGTTTTGAGACAACCTGGACATCTCACAGCAGCAGTTGGGCAGTAGCATGATAGATGTTTAAGTAGCTTCTAATAGCCATGTCTGGAAGAAGAGATTTGGCACTGTCCCTTCCTAGGGGAGATTTGCAGGCCTGATGATTAGTGTAATGGATGTTGGAGGGGTTTACAGTTTTACTCTGGGGAATATTAAGGCAATTCAACACTTAACTGAACTTTTCTCTGTTCTGGACTCTGTTCTGTGTACTGATGCTTCACCCTTAATTCCCATCAATCTGAGAATTTCATTGTAATATCACCAAACCAGAATTGCACAAACTCTGCTGTGTCTCCATTGACAAAGCGAAGGGAAACTGGATTGGTTCTCCCGCCTGCCTTATACCTAGCAATTTTTTCTAGGTAAATGAATTTATATTCTCAAACTAGTAGCTGTTTATGTTCAGTTAATGTCCTGCATATTTTATAATTCCTTCCTTAGGAAGGAATTACTTTATCCATGCCAATTGGTGTGTAATACAGCTGCAGCAGTGACAGATACTGGCTTGGTGCTAGCAGACAGATTTTATTTGTTATTAATTTTTTTTTTTCCCCAAAGTGCAGTGACCTGCAGGGCTGCTGCGGAGGGAGAGCAGATGAGCCGCTGGCGCAGGTGCGGGTGGCTCTGCCTGCTTTAACTCTTCCCTGGCAGCTCTTGCCTGCGGATTAAAGACTTCTGATTCTGTGGCTTCTCTTTATCTGGAAGACAAAGGGGGATGGATGCTCTTAGGGGCAGGGGTTTTGTTGTTTTGTCTGGGCTTGTGTTTGTCCTGGCTTATTGACATATTGGTATTCATTTAGTGTCTCAGAGAGTCTAAATTGAGGGCAGAGGGTTAAATGTTATCACAAATTGTAGCTGTGTTCCAGTATTCATCACCCTTCAGAGGTCCTCCTCCACCCTCCCTCCTCAGCTCCTGCCATTGTGGGCACCCCTTCTGTGGTATTCCTCTGGATGCTACTTGTTTTATTTGTGTGGGCTGAATGTTCTTCCCTCTAATTAGAAAACCGTATTTTGGGATGTTGCCCAAAATATACAGTTTAAATTCATTTTGGCACTGTGGGAAGACAGACACATATATCTGGAAATAGCATTAATGTTAATTTGGTATGTTTGCAAGTCTTACACTCCTTTGTACCTGCAGTCAAAGGAATCGCAGCTGATATTTTTGTGTAACTGAATTTTTATTGACAGGTGTTCTAGTTTTTGTAACTTTGGAATTAAGTCAGCTACCTTTTTTCTGTATTCTTATATATTTATGGTTTTGTGCGATGTGCCAGTATAAATGGCAAAACATTCACAGGAACAGAAGCTATTTTTGTTAGCAAAGTTGTTTTTACTGTGATGTCTTTTTTTGGCATTAACATGAACTATATCAGTAGCCAC
>VXBJ01004579.1:57721-78239 GCA_013400055.1 Nycticryphes semicollaris | reverse complement strand
CCCCCCCCCCCCCCCCCATCAGTCAATATTTCATTGTGTCTCGTTTTAAAAAATATTTTCTTGGTTTAGTCTTAGCCCCTAACCTTTATTAAAACTTGAAACGTACTTGCTAAGTAACTTTGTTTTTCAAAGGATACATTCAATAAATGAGTGAAAAGCACTGAATCTGATACAGTAATAGTATTTAAATAAGAATTTAAAAATAAAATTCTCTCGTTAGCAGAGACAAAAGCTTATTAGTCTATTTGAATTTTCACAGCAGGAAAGCAAATGGAGTTAGGAAGCAGTTTGTGCAGAAAGACAAAATTGGGCAATTAAACACTACGTGTGGGAATTGCTTTTTACTTATCTGTTTTGTGGGTAAGTTTTATTTTGTATCGTTATGAAACTGGGAAGTAATGCAGAGGGAACCAGTGTGAAATAGCTCATTGATTAAATAACAACATTTGACATACAAGATCAGACTCTACAAATAAATAATTTCTCTTGTATTTCAACATTTTTATACCGTTGTTGGTGGGTTTGGTATTAGATGTTGAATGAACTTGAAATTGCATGTTTGCTGGCAGTTGGAGTGACTTTCAGATGTGTATTTCAGATTGGTAGGATTAATTATTTATATCTACATCTGTACTATGTGTAGGAAATCATGATGACAACAGAACTCTTGCTTTACAGTGTTATTGTATTAATCTTACACTAAGAACACATGAAGTGCGACTTACCAAGCTGAAAAACTTAATATATTAATAGCCCTGACATCTTGCACCTGGAGCTGTGGGCAGATTTCAGCCCAGGACGCTCCACTGAATGCAAAGTTTGCAGAAAAAGACACTGCTGGGTTTTATGACAGATATGTGGAAAAGAGGATTAAAAAAAAAAATCAACCTGTAGCTCATAATGACACAAATTGTTGATTTCTCAGAATTGTGGGGTTCTTGTTGCTGCTGTTTGATTGCAGTACAGGTGTGAGGACAGCCAGGCACAAGGTTGATGAAAGGTGGTGACTTCCTGGCAGCACCTGTAACCAGTTGGCTTCTCTGACTCCTGACAACTGATGTTTCATCAGCTTCCAGGACTGTTCTTTTAGATGCAAAGCAGGGCAAGCAGCTGTGTGGGAGACTTGGGAGAGTCGCCTTAGGCAGCGTTGCAGGGGACTGGACCAATGCTACAGCTCTGTTGACTCCTACAGGAATACTGTTTTGAGCTTTTGCAAGTTAAGCAAGCTCAACTAGTTGTGCTACAAAATGTCTATGAAATAGAATTAGAATTTTCTGCCAGTCTAACGTTACATATGCAATGATGGTGAAAACTGCTCTATTCATTTGGTTTCTCTCTTCTTCAGAAGATGCAGCTATCCCAGTGCTTGTGTTCTGTCAGGTAATTTCAGTGTAGATCAAGTTACTGATTTATGATGTGTGTGTATATGTATAGGCATTCTGCTTGATCATATATACATATGTATTGAATACCAATTTAATATAATATGTGTTGGTATATAAAAATCATTGTCACTGCTGTTGCACTGGTGGTGTGGTTGTGGTCTTTTACTTAGAAGCCTGAGATTCCATTTGATCTAAAGGAGTATGTTGTCCTGAGTGAGACAAGCAGTTCTGTTTTATCAAGTGTGCAAACTATATTAGTATTTTAAAATTCTATTTCTGTTCACGCTTTCTTCCATTTATACCTTCTGTATATATATACCATATATATCTTTTCCTATTCCCTTGTCATAGCTATTAAATGATGGGAATTTGAGATAATATACCAATATCCCAGAATTACTTTCCTACTCCTCCCCTCTTCAAGTAAATAGAGTGGAATAATAGTGAGACAGGGTTTCTTGTGTTATATCCCCTTCTTTAAGGTGGGTTTTGTTGGGGTTTTTTTCTGTACTGGGAGTGGTAAATATGCACTGGTGCTTTACTGTTTGAGATCTCAGAGCCACTTTTCAAAGCTTTGCCTGGAGGAAAGCACACGGTACAATTTTTGTATGCTTGCTACTGCTAGCGACAAGATTGGCAAGCAGACTGCTGCAAATTACCCAGTTTTATTTACAGCTACAACTACCTACCATTGTGGTGAAAAATTTTATGCTGTGTTTCTTTCATGTGGGTTTCGCATCACGTTCATGAGAGCAAGATTTCAAAGGCAATGACCAAAAACATCAGTGGATGGAAGTTCGTACTTTCTCCTGCTGTTTTATTAGTATTGGGGAAAATTTGCTTTCAGCATCTATTAGGCTTCAATTTTCCCCAGATTTATTAGGTATGGGGTGGTAATTCAAGGCTTTTCTTCTTTTGATGAGAAGCTGGAGTATATGCTCTGCTTACATGATGCAAGTGTCCTTTTATTTTTATTTTTTTTTTCTTTGCGTAGAGAAAAGCAAGCGGGTTGGTAACACCACACATTCAGCAAAGATTGCAAATCCTATCTGCACACAATGATAAAACATATCCCTAAAAATGTAAATTAGCCCTCTTAGTCTCTAAGCTAATTTTCATGTGTATAGTGGAAACAAAAACATAATAAGGAAAGATGTAGCTGTTTAACCAGATTATCTTTAAAAAGTGACAGAGATCTATGCTGGCTAATAGCCAGCTCCTGGTGAAATGTCTGCCTTACAAAGCACATTAAGGCCTTTCCTTCTCACAGCGGCTCTGTGCTTTGTAATCAGGGGAAGACAAAGAGTTTAATTCTGTTCTGTTATGCTGTGATAAACTGGACTCCCCGATTTAGCCGCCCTGTTCTTCAGATGCCTCCAGGGACCATTTGGCTGCTTGAATAGGAGCTAGAAGAGGTCTCACTGTGTCAGGACCTCCACTTACAGTCGTGTTAACACAGGTTATGATTGACTGCTCTTCTCTTTAGACAACAATTTCTCTTCATTCCCTATTAATTAAAGTATTTCTAGACATTTGAAACATAAAAGGGAACTAAGAATTTACCTTGGCTGTGGGCTTTATCAACTGGAAAGTTATTTATTTTGTTTTTTGTTAATGAGGCTGTGATGACATCTAAGGCAATTTTGCTTGGATAGCTCTGTTGCTTCTGGTAGAGGTGATGGAGGGACACTCTCTGTTGACTAGAAGAAAGTAATCTCCTCCTTGTAGCACCTTCTGCTTAAGGGAAAGCTTCATGCTCCAGAGTGGCACTGGGGATGTGTCCTACCTAGTCAGGAGTGACCCCAGCAAGCAGTTGGGTACCACTGTGCTAAGGGACAGTATTTCTCTAAATTGGTTGCCTGTTTAGAGACATCAGTATCAGGGATTGGAAGGGACCTTGAAAGATAGCATGCAAGTATTTGAAATGAACTTCCACTGATCAGATTTATCCAAGAGTAAATAAGTGTGTAAGAGTACTTTGTCCCACAAGAAAGCAGTCTTTACTTAGAGATGGCATTAACGTGGCACTTGCTTATGGCCACCTCTGTGTGTTGGTCAATGTCTGCTCCAGCACATAAGTAGTGGTTACTCTACAGTAAGGGGAGGGAGAGGACAACTATCCTGATGTAAATTATGCAGAGTAGGGGCCAGGACCTGTTATAGTTGCTCACTGATGCTCTGACCATGAGGTATTTAATTGCTCTGGCAGGTGGATTACGTGTTTTGGATCATGTATGTTTTAATGAGGCTGGAATGGGAAAAGTGCAGGTAAAGAAAACAGATTATAAGAAGAGTGGTGATGGAAATAATATTCCATAGAAGTTTGGTCCAAACTGTAGGGAGTTATATTAAATCACTTGTATCTCAAGATGCGAAAATTCTATTAATGCTTACTTCTATACAAAGTGTTTTAAATGCTCGTTACATGTTGCAGATTTTGCACAGTCCGCAAATTCTGCTCCTTTTAAAGTATCCACAATATCTTTCTTGCAAAGCAAGCCCTACCTGACTCAAATAATCTCTGTAGATCATGAATTAATGACTCAATACTGCTTAAAAAAAAGGTCTAAGTTATTAATGGCATGTATATTACCTGCAATTATAAACTGGGAAGTGTAAAAGTGTAATTCTTCTAGCATTTGATAGGCCCTGCTTATAGATTTGCTTAAAAATAGAAAAAACTAATGTACTGGAACAATTTTGAAAGGACCATAAATAATGAGCTGAGGACCAAAAGCTTGAAACATATCGAAGGTTTAATTAGGATAAATTACTTCAAGGGGTTTGTTAAGAAGCCTTTTAGCAGCTACGGACCATAATTATTGCACATCAGTGAAAGCATGATGGGGACTACAACAGATACATTTCTTCCTGGCTGAAGGGTTACTTCTCCTGGCAACTTTTGCTGTAATGTGTATTAAATACAGTACACATAAGCGTAGTTCCTTGCTGTAGTTTGGCTAATAAAATCTAATGGGAAAGCTTTCCTAAGTGACTATGCACAGTGGATCTAGCACTGTCTTAAATGTAACGCTGCATCTACATAACGGTCCAAAGACCAAATCTAGCCTGGTGATGCTTCGCTGTGATCTGTTGTCATCTTCTCAGCAAACTGAGGTCCCCATGATTACAGGTGTTAGGGTTGCCTTAAATAGGAGGAGAGGAAAAATGATCTGCCTTCTCTGATTTGTCTGTGGCTTCTGGCACTATCAGCAAACCCCACAGTCATTGAAGCGGCTGCGTTCATGTTCAGTCAGCTCAGGTTGAGGAAAGCTCTTTTTTCATAGCCGCCTTCATCTTGGCAGGGACTACCCTTCCCTAAGCTGCGCTATTCTCTTCTTAACTAAAGACAAGGCGCTGTGCCAGAGGTCGTCAGGAAGAAATAGGAGAAAAAAGATTCATAGTCGTCATTCATTATTTAAATAGTGGTAGAACCAATCCACATGTATGAACAGCAAGAGGTGTTGATTTTTGTTTTCTTTTCCTTTTACACCTGTGTTGTTCAATCTGTGTCTTCACCAGGCAGTTGTTCTCATTTAGCTGAACTGGTTCTTTTAATCCAATTAAATTGAAATGGTGCAAAACTGTTTATTGTTAAATCTTCTTTACGTCACTGAAGAAACAGAAAGGAGCCTTATAGAAACTGAAAAGGAAGATTAGATGGCGTGTAATTCACAGTGGTGCAGGAATTCTGTAGTGTAAAAATGCTAAATTGTACCTGAAAAGCAGAATACTAGAGTCTTAAAATTCACTGCCAGTAAAAATGTAATTTCTGCCTGTAAAATGTTCAGCTAGGAATTAAAGTAATCCCTACCAGCTCATGAAATGCCATCTTCTCTGCTGTGCCAGCATACCTTTCGGGGATGAGGCTGCAGATGGGATCAGGGAATTGGAGATGTTCGGTTGGGAGCATGGCCCCGCAAACACCTCATGCTCTCCCAGCCCTGGGGGTGATGAGCTGTGGGATCTGGTGGAGGAAGATGGGGCGAGTGAAGGCAGGTCAGGTATTTCTCATTCTGGTATTACTGCTAAGCTTTTTGTGATGTGAAGCTGTGGCTTAACATGCAGTTTTGAGTGCAGTTTTACTGTAACTGATTTAAAAAAAAAATCCTGATATTGCATACTTAGCGCGAACCAGATGGTTATAAATCAGCCCTATGGTGTAATGATACTAAATATTATTTCTGCTCAAAGAAAAGCATGACATTATTATATCTTGTTCCATTAAAGCTTCTGTTTAGAGGTACCTATAATCAAAAAAACAAATAAGATGTGAAGTTGCGGAAGATGTAATAGTGCAGTTAGTGTTTCATGGTCTGTTTTGTGGATGAGTGATAAAGGTTCTGCCGTTGGATGCTTGTTATTGCACATCTCAGAGCAGCTAGAAGGACCAAAGAAAAGTTGCAGAAAATAATCAAAAACATGAAAAACCTCTTCAAGAGGAAACTGGTGAAGGCTGGGATGCTTCTCTTTGCAAAGCTGCAAATGAGGGGGTCTGGGAAAGGTCTATGAGGCACCTAATTCTGCAGGGAAAGTACATTCAGGAACTCTGGTTCTGAAGGAGACAATGGAATAAAATGGTGGGATCTTCCAAACAAAGGGAGAAAGGTTTTTTTTTTGTTTTTTTTTTTGTCAGCCATTTATGAGGTTTGGGGAATTAATTTTTAAGCTCAGAAAAATAATACTTTAAGAAATTATCTGCCCCAGGAGGTTTCTCTGTCCAGTGCATTGCCTTGAGTAGTTCAGAATGGCCATTCAGTTCCAGTTCCGACAATGAAGTACCCCTATGCTGCTTCTTTCTTGGTCCAGATACCAGGATTTTGGTCAGTTTTTCTATCTAGAAAGATGGGGAAAACTATAATGTAGAAGAAGGATATTATATATCAGAAAACATTTTTTCATTCTTTTCACCAAGGTTAAATAAGGAATTTACTATAGTGTTTTCTTTGTTCTTTAGTTTGAACAGCATTGATACCTTTATTTGGGCATACTATTTTCTGTTCATGTTAAATTGGTGGTGAAAGAATTGAATTTGATGATTAAATGTGACTACACAGAGTTCAGAAAATGAGGAAACTAAAAATTGCTTATTTTTCTTAAAAGTGTCATACTGTAGAATTTCTTTGCCACTATAAAAAAAAACGTTTAAAATAGTCAGAAAATGTGGCTTCACAAATGAGAAGTAACTGAAAGCTTAAGCTTCTCAAAAGTACTATCACACATTTTGAAATTAGGTATTCTGTTTGTAGACTACTGCTCTGTTATCATGCACAGATATTAATGTTTTCCCTCCGTCTAGTGGGATGATGGGGGGCAGGAGGGAAAACAGTCTACCATTTCAGCTTGGGTGTGCATTTAATCCCTGGATTAAATGCAAAATAAAATATACAATGTAGATCAGAGGCAGGGGAGGACACCTGCAAAAGGAGTTTTTCCACCACAGCTGAGGAGGAGACCCAGAAACTATCTCCTGGTCACAGTGGCAAAATTCTGCTTGTCCCCACATGAGTTAGGAAGCCTGAATTCATTAGTGTTGTGAGGACTAATGAACTAGTATTCATAAAGTGCCAGATAAAAAGAATCTCATAGGAGGAAACAATGCAAAAAAAACTCAAAAAAACAACCCAGCAAACCAAACCAACAAAAAACCCTTACACAAAACCCTGAAAAACAAAACAAACTGTTTTTTTCCCCCGGCAAGAAATAGAGAAGCCAAGTAATCAGTTTAACTTTTGAGCTTTTATTTCTATACAAATGGATTAGCTGACTTAACTGACTTGGGATCCAACCTTCTGACGACTGAAAGAATGGCAAACTTCTAATTTTTGCTTCTGACAGTGGATTTGCTCGTACAAGCTTGTTTCATTCAGATGGCTTTGTGCTCTGCTCAAAACTCCCATTAACGTTAATAACACTTAAATGGGCGAATCCCTTGGGAGCCGATGAGGTTACAGCGCGTGACTACATCACGTATTTGCCAGCCTGTGATATGATGGTGTTTCTGACACTATTTGGCAGTCTCTTTCAATTAGTGCACTGGATGATGACTGCAGCGCTGCTTGACAAGGCGCTTCCTTGCCTGTGGGCAAGCAGAAAGCAGAGATGACTAGTGGTGGCCCATGCTGCCTTAGCAGCTTGGGTTGGCAAGGGGCTGCTCTGCCAGACACCCAGCAGCAGTTGCTTTATGTGATAGCAGGAGCCTCTAGGCAACACTTCTGAATCCAGAAAGGGGAGGGAGGGGAGAAATCCCCCCAAATTTGCTTTTGTCAGCACTGTGGGAGAGAACAGGGTATTTCACAGTACCGTGAGGTTGGGAGATGGCTGGGTGACAGAGGCTGTGGAGATGATCTGCAGCATTATCCACTGCCGCTCCAGGGTGCGCTAAGCTCAGCTGGGTTAGTTTGGCAACAGGAGGGGGAAGGACAGCATCAAAATGAGAATTCCCTGAACTGTGTTACAAGTAATTTATTATCTGTGTGTGCATGTATATATACATATATGTATTATTTTTTTTTTTCTAGTTGAACCAAATTTGGTGTAGTTACAGTAGTGTTGCTATGGTGACCCGAAGTGACAGCTGTTATTTTGTGCTTCTTGGAGGACTGTGTGATAATGATGGTCATTTTCCCAAGGGGAATGGCTTGGTATTAAAAATAATTCTGAAAGGAAATGAACAGGTAGTATGTAAAAATTCATTCTCATGAGTGGTAATTAAACAAGCCCTATAGGATTCTAATGGGGGATAAAAGCCAATTCTAGATGAAAATGTCTTGTACTCCATGAATCTAAATGAGCATTGTATTTGTTGCGAGGAGGATGCAAAAACCTTTGTGTTTAATTATGGTAATTTTCTTCTTACACTGCCCAGTGCCAGGGCAGGGCATGTTTCTCCTTGGACTGAATCCTGAGGCATTCAAAAGAACACATTATTCCTCATTTCAGATTAGGCTGATTGAAAGAAAGATATTTAATAAAAAAATTAAAATATATAAGTTTATACCTGCCCTTTTTTGAGCCAAAAATACATATACATCTACTTGCAAACTTTTATCTGCTTCTCAGATACTGCTCAAAATGAAATTTCAGTGTAGAAATCCGATAACATCACAAGATCAATGATCAAAAGCACTGTTACTAATTGTGACTTTGGCTGATGCTTTCTCCTGAAGGAAACTTAAATATTTCTGTTGACTGGTTCTTGGTCTTCCTACCTTCAATTAAGCAGGTGTGAACTTTTGAATTGAGAAGAATTTCTTATTGGAGCTGGTAGCAAGGAAATGTTTGATGCTGCAAGTAGCTGTAATTTCAACAAAAATCCCCGTTGTGTTGCCTGCTTGTGCTGTCATCTTGTCACACACAGTCGTTCTGCACCATTTGCTTGTAGGTTGTCCTGCCTTCTACTGCTGCGGCATCCCACAGTTAGCCCAAACAAAATTACAGAGGTACCTGGTTTGCCGCCTCTGCCTTAATTTTGTGGCTATATCCAGCACCAGCCTTGCTTACACATTTTTTCTTTGCTGCCTGATTCTGGCAACAGTGTTATCCCATTATTTCTCTCAGCAAAATGAAGTCATACACAGTGGAGGTCATCGTGGCTAACCAAATGCTCCTCTCCCTTCCTCAGTGCTCACTGTTTGTCTTGGGGAGGGTATGTAAATGAAAAGTATGTAGAAGTTGAAAATACCTTTTCATAGAATCAGGGAGTGGTTTGGATTGGAAGAGACCTTAAAAATCATCTAGTTCCAAACCTCCCTGCCATGGGCAGCAGGGTCACCTCCCACTAGACCAGGTTGCTCAAAGCCCCATCCAGCCTGGCCTTGAACACCTCCAGGGTGGGGCATCCACAGCTTCTCTAGGCAAAGAGTGCCCATGTCTCACACAGCAAAGAATTTCATCCTAATATCAAATCTAAATTTAAATTTTCCTACTGATACTTGTAGAGGAGTCGGTGGGGTCTCAGGGAAGGAGGTAAGTGACTGAGATTCACAGGTAAGTCTTCTATTGCACTTTTGCAATACAACTTGGTACATTGTAACCGCTCCCCCTTTGCTTTTTTTCCCTGCTGCAGTTTCAGGCAAGTACTTTTTATGGTGTTTCAATTTTCATTATGTTTTGGAGCTTTTCTGTTCATAGGTCAGCTATTTTAGGTAAGTTTTGCTGTACCAAAGAATTCTTCATTACCTGTAACTGAAGCCTGTGCCATGAATATGCTTATTACAAAAAAGAAGAAGAAAAAAAAAAGTGGCTGTGATTTAATTACGTGTGGAAAGCTTGCAACCAGAGTTTGGAGGAAGCATTTGAAACCACCTGGCAGCTGCAGTGTGGAGATGCAAACAGAATGAAACAGTTACAGCTATCCAAAACCCAAAGAGATCCTTTGTAAAGAATATATATAGAGGAATTAGGCCTTTCCTTTGCAAAAACTAAACTGGTGTTTCTGTGTGGAGTTAAAGTTCAATTCACAGTCAGTGAATATCAGCACATTTTTATTAATGTATCAACAGTTTTTTAATCCAATATAAAAGATGTAAAATTAATTTTGCTGCAATACAGGCACCACCTAAGCATCCCTGCATATCTTAAAGAAGAACTGGTTTGTTGTGGCCATAGCTTGCATCCTGGAAAAGTTTTGTCCCTGTCAGGTGGGATTAAGGTGAACTGGGCAAAATTTAATCTTTATACTTTATTCCATCAATGACTTTGGTTAGGGACTTTATGAATCAGTGAAGTGGCCGGGCAATTGTCACTCTTCATAGTGTTCAGGTATGAAATTATTTAATTTATTTCATGTTGCAACTTTCTGCTGAGACAAAATACTGTTGTATAGAAGTGGGCTGATGGCCTGTAATCCAGACCAATGCCACTGTAGCTCTTGCTTCAGCAGTTCTGGATGCAGAGGTTGCCACTTAGATACCTCTTTATCAGATAACCCCAGTGCTACCGACTAAAGCAATAAAATCTACTGACTAAAGCACATAGGACTCGAGTGGCAACTGGACATTTGCAGTGGAGCATAGTGATAAGTTCTGGTCATCATTGTGCCACGAATGGGAATACCAGATTCTTATTCCTATCTTGGCTGTTCTGTAATTCATGAACAGCGTCGTCTAATGGTGAGAGGAGTGGTTATAAGCTTTCCCGTCCAGGCCAGCATTTAATATTTGAAGTGATTTATGAAGTCTATACTGACAGGACAGGCTAAGCGAATAAACAGATTACTGTTGTATCAGCTTGGCATCTCAGCAGTATTTCTTCCTAGCTGTTCAGTTTTCGTTTTGTGAAGTTACATATTGTGGCAAGACTTCCTGGCTATTACAGTGCATGGAAGTCCTGAGTGACTTCCCAGCCAAGTACTACTGACACCCTATGGTTGCTTAGGCTTCAGAATGAGATAAGATCATAGTCTACCCTTCTTCAGGTGTTAAGAGGCATCCAGCAACAGTGCCACAAAAGATATATTGGTTACTTTTTTGTCATTAATGAAAGAGGTGAATATCTGACAGTTGTTCCTCTGGCTGAGGAGTTCACCTATGGAACTGGGGGGCTTTAGGCATGATGACTTCCTCAATAACAGATGTTAGTGAAGTCGCTGAACAGGAAAGAAGGTCAAGGAGATCACAGGATCATAGACTGGTTTGGGTTGGAAAGGACCTCAAAGATCACCTAGTTCCAACCCCTCTCACATGGGCAGGGACACCTCCCATTAGACCAGGTTGCTCAAAGCCCCATCCAACCTGGCCTTGAACACCTCCAGGCATGGGGCAACTACAACCTCCCTGGGCAACCTCCTCCAGTGTCTCATCACCCTCACAATAAAGTATTTCTTCCTAATATCTAATCTAAATCTCCCCTCTTTCAGTTTAAAACTGTCACTCCTTGTGTTATCACTGCACTGCCTCATGAAGAGTTCCTCCCCATCTTTCTTGTAGGTCCCCTTTAGGAAGGGGAAGAGAAGTAGGAAGGAACTATACGGCCTCCCTGGAGCCTTCTCTTCTCTGGGCTGAACAACCCCAACTCCCTCAGCCTGTCTTCACAGGAGAGGTGCTCCAGCGCTCTGATTGTCTTTGTGGCCCTCCTCTTGGCTTGCTTCAACATGTCTATGTTTTTCTTGCACTTATCACATTTGCACCTTGGCCTGATGTTAGGTGACTCAGTGGAATTTTAGCCCTCTGCGCTGCTGTGTGAGTGGAACCATTGCCTGCAGCTGCTCTAGTGCTGTGATCTCACTGTCAGCGTTGCCATTGCTCTCCCAGGGTTCACTCACCTGTGCCTGGGATGAAGAAGTGTTTCCACAAAGGTGGTCTTCATAGCTCCATCAGACTCCTTAGAATCTGAGACGTTTCTAATGTAACCTTGTACAAATGGACAAGGTTCTTAATTTATATTTATCCTAATTGGAGCTGGGAAACTTAACAGTGTAATAAAATATGATTGTTCCCAGCTCTTGTCCCACGTGGCTTGCGTTCCTCTGCAGTCCAAGGTGTGAATGAATGTTTATATGATTGTAACCACTTTACCCTTCATTATCATTATGAGTATTGTTAAATATTTTATGTAAACAGCAATATCCAATACTGATTTACAAAGGATTTGGGAAAGCTTCGCTGTAATCACAATAAAACAAGGGAGTATACATTTTAGGCCAAAATATTTAGACTTCCAGATCTGAGCCATGAAAATAACTTCCTCTGTTATAACTTCATCTCTGTTCTGTGAGATGAAGATATAAAATTCTATCTATCTTCTCTATCTAAACCTATTAAGTTTTCAGTCAATGCTGGGGAAGATGTGATTGTTGTGGATTGTTTTGTCAGATAGATTTGATGTTCTGCCTATCAAAAGGAATAAATAAAGGTGCCTTGATTACAGTATATTAATTCATTCACTGGGAGAAAATACTAAATATCAGAAAAGCTGTAACAAAAAATCAGTGCCTGGAAGCTGAAGCTTCACGTTTAAGTGAGAAATTAGAAACATTTTCAAAAGTGAGGGTGTTAAATATTGCAAAAGTCTTACCAAAGATTGCTGCACCTCTCTTGGTATTTTTAATTCAGTGCTTGGATGATTTGAGAGAGTTAGTTTTAATTAATTACAAGTTATTGGTCTCAGCTTGAAACTTAATGGCCAAGGCTTGAGAGGGGAAGATAGAGTGATCCCTTCTGTCCTTCAGCTCTGAGAAGTCCCCTCTCCTCGCTTTGATTTTTATGCCTTGTACTGCATCATAGTGTGTTTCTGAGCTTTGGGGTTTTGCTCAGTACGTGCTTTCTGCATCTGCTGGCATCCTGTTTCTAAACCAGGGAGGGAAACTGTGCTGAGCTTCCTTCTGTCCAGAAAGGGGAGCAGCTACTCCCAAGGGGCTGTTGTTCAAATGAAGTTTTATAGAGAGAGTTCGTGAAATGGTAAGCACTTTGTGCTATTTAAAAGCAAACAAAAAAAAACCCCAAACCCTATAGGTCAAGCCTATGAAAATGATCAGAATAATCATGCTACAAATGTTTAGGCCAAAATCCAATGGGAGAAGTTGCTGTTGTCTCATGGTGTGCAGCTGCTGGCAGTTGGTGATGCTCTTGATTATAACATATTTATATCCTGACTTGTGTTTATTAGGCTGGAGTGGTTTGGTGTTTTCAGTCGAAAAGCACATTTGTTTGAGGTCATAACTTCTTGATATCTGTTATGGAGCTAAAGGAATTTTGGGATAACAACTGCTCGTGAAACATATGTTTGAAACACGAGCTGTAATGCAGAGCTCTAACTTTATTTTGGAAACATATTTGAAAAAGCTAGAATTACAGTTTTTGGCCATTCTTCCTTAGATTACATTTTGCGACCACTCAACTTTTAGTATTAAATGCCTTCTATTAAGATAGGGAATAGTGTTTTAGTGAAAAAAAAAAAAATCACAATCACCTCTGAAGTCTGTAAGTAGCTTTACCAGTCTATAGCAGTTTCTTAAATATTTGTGATGGATGATTGACAGCATCATAGAGTCTTCTCTTTGAGTATTACCAAGAGCTTATAGAGAAAATGGAGGTTCTTAGTGGCTGAGGAGGAAGCCCATTTCGTTGCAGGTGAGCTTGGTGTGGCAGCAATACAAGTCTATTTAGGTAGCATTCTCAGCAACTTAAATTTCTAAAGAACAAGTTGACAGGGCAGTGACAAACATCCTGTACCAGTACCTCTGTAAAATTTTTGTTAATTTTTTTTTTAAATAAAGTGAGCAATGTGAAACCCAAATGAAAAAAAAGTTGCATATTTGACACTTTAGAAGCAATAAACATTGATGTGATACTTAAGCAGGACTGCTTCTGCTTGGCAGTGTGTATGTTTTAAGGTTTTCCACGTATTTTAGCTCTTTGGCTATGGGGAATCTCAGTCTCTTTATGGCATTGGCAGTTCCACTGTAATCTTAATTAGATGTTGTCTCTGTTGATTTTCAGTTAACTGGGGGCACCTGTTTCTCTAGCTGAGAGACGATTTACACAGCTAGCCAAAAACCTTTTTAAACATGTAAAATTTGCCTGTAATGCAGTGGCTGCCTGTGGGTAGCTCTCCTGAAACCTGTAGGTGGCAACTTTATAAGTGAGTATTTTATGCTCTATTACAATTCAACTTCATTGAGCAATTTAAACTGCCTGCTTGGTATTTTTCTTGGTTTTGCACCAAAGAGTTTGCATCTAATGGGCAGAGATAAAATAAAAAGTAAAAAAATTTCACCCTTTATGTCCAGAATCAGTCATCAGAAACATAAGAGTTTCCTTCACTGAGGATGGATAATTAATTAATATGTTAATTTTTTAAAAGCCTTTATTTATTTAAAATAATGACTGACTAGGCACTTTGGGAATGAATACGTACAAGATTTTCTTTAAGATGAAATAAACAGAGTTTAAAAAGGCTGAATTGCAGTGAATAGCTTTTGATTTAAAAACTAAATGGTTCCTCTGTGCCAAAGAGGGTTTTTGTATGTTTTATTTGTATATAAAAAAGGAAATAATCTGCAATGTACGCTACTGGAAAAATTTAACATGAAAACATAAAGAACTTGCAAAGCTTATGAGATAAAAATGTTTCTGTAGCAAGTTTATCATCAGCTATGTTGTATATGCATTCAGGGATATATGGGCATATTCAGAGTTGCATGGTGTACTGCATGAGATATAAAATAGGCATGATTGCATTTCCTCTGGGAGCTTCATAGTTCTAACATTTTAACTTCTTTGTGCCTAATTTCTTCATGTTATTGTTGGCCAATGTACATTTTTGTAAATATTTTTGAGTAGAAGTTTGTATTAGTCATAATCTTTAATTGTCTTGAAGTAATATGCTCAGTAAAGCCTGCATTGTAAATGGTGAAATTGTTTATAATGCTTTACTGGTTTGCAATTATTAAATTATATTGCCAGGGGAGGAGAAGTTTTTTATTCTTCCTAGCATCTGACTTCAGTAAATGTGTAATTGTGTATGGAGTGGAGCACTTCAGTTATTGTCTAGGCAATACCTTGAATTTTCAGAGATTTAAAGGGACTGTGCAGCATTTAGGAGGCTGGGAATAGTTCACAATGCATTAAGTAAGTAAAAGTATTTCATGGAAATACACAAAATCACTACTACTGCTCATTTTCTCAGATTGAATTTGACGTGTTATTTTTTGGAATCATAGCTAAGCCTCCTTCTACATCAGTTTTAACTGAAGACTCTCAAAATATTTTGGATCTTACTGCTTGGCCATGGATTAGTATGAAGTTTGGTTGTTGTTTTTTTTTTTTTTAATGTGCTGCCTTTTTTGTGGTTAAATAAATACAGAACTTTAAACAGTGTATAACAATCTGTTTTTTTTTTTTTTTTCAGAATTGTAATATATGGTAGACATACCTGCTTTATCTCTTAGTGCTGGCAGAATTAAGCCCCAATGTTATCCAGCTGCACTCTGCTTATTTTCATAAGGCAGTTGAGCAAGGTGGGTAGATGTTCCTGGTCACTCATGGGCTACAGGGGGTAGGTGGCTGAAATTGCAGAGGCTGCTTTCTCTCTGACTCGTTGCCCATCTGTTAATTGTGGCAAATGACAATTTATAGATCCTGTGGTACCTGTTGTATGAACTGCCAGCAATTAAGAGAAAAAATGGAAGATACAAAGAGATGTCTTGTGTGTTGGGAAAGAAAAATTAGGCGCACACCAACTTTTAAGGGAAAACCCAACTCATTTCTTTTGAGCCCGATGGCAGATAGGATGAGGAAGGGTCTCAAATGTAAAGCCAAGCCATACTACATTCCTGTATTCATCTCGGAAGAGAGAGAAGGCAAGAGGCTGTGATCTACTGCACTGGTTTAAAATGGACATGGGACTTTTGTTTACAAGTAGCATTGAGACAATGTTGTGGAGAGACCAAACAAAGCTCACTTAATTTTTTTACTTTTTTTTTTTTTTTTTAGAGATAATAGGCAGAAAATGTCCACAGGAGCATCCATGTTTCTATGGTTACAGGATTATGTCCACTTGTAGACTCTAAAGATGATGATAAATGAATGTGATGATCCTGTACTATACTTGAAATGCCATAAGGGAAGCAGGAACATGTCGTAGGTTTACAGAATCCTTGGTGTATTGGACCAGGGATTAAAGGCACTGGTCTTTAAAGACCTCCCTGCTGTTCTTGGACCACACTGAAATAGGAGCTTTTACAAAGAATGTTAATAGCCAGAAAAAATAACAAACAAATACAAAAAGCTAATAAATACATTCTTTCTTAAAAGTTGATGTATTTTATAACTAAATAAAAAAGTTGAGGGTTTTTTTGTTTGCTGTTAGCTTAAGTGAAGATAGATCACTAGAAGAAATAATGAAAACTTGATCAAAACCTTGGAAAACTTAGGTTTAGCTCCTTCATTTGTTTCTTGGCCCTCCAAAGATGGGCATATTGGCTACAGTCTACTTAATGATCTTTTATCCTTGGTCTGACAGTGGCAGAAGGAATTAGCAGTTAAAACTTTATTTAATTTCATCTTGGTGGCCGCAATGTTTCAGAGTTTCAGAATACACCGTTGCCTGAAATTCAAATGTTATTTGTTAAGCTTTTAATTAATAAATTCTTACAAACAATAGACTTCACTGCTCGAATACATTGTTTTTTCAAATTGGCTTGAAGCAGCAGGATTAGAGGTGGGACACAAGTAAATCATAAGATAGAGCCACATACTGCCTAATGCAGTGGGTACCTGCTCCTGGGATGCTTTTAGGGAAGGGTTGGTAGATGGGTGGCAGCCTGGTGCAGATGTAAATGTTGCTGAAGGAGCCTTGTCCAAGAGGATTTGGGTAGTCACTGTGTCCATGTAGAGGAAATGCAAAGAACCTGGTGTCATGCCTGCCTAAAGCTGTGTCTTACCCTGCTGAATGTGTTTCAGGTGAAGACAGCCACCTCAGCTACACAAATCTATAGATTACCTCCTTTTAAACCGCCAGGAATATGCACAAAAAGGAGTAATACATAATCAGCTGTGTAGTCCAGAAAATGTAGCTTTATAGGCCATTTACTACTACCATAAAATTAGGAGGAGTCGGGAAAAGAAAAATAACTATGAAAAGAAACCCAATTGCAGGATTCTGGAGAGTATCTTTGGTTTACTTCAAGATAACCCAACTGAACTTCGTTTTTTCAGCTAAAAGAGAGGTATAAACCAAACCAAGTTACTGTCTGAATTATGCCAGGTATTTTATTTTCTTAGAAATAGCTGGATAAGTTTAATTTTTCTTTTTACCCCGTGTACAACAGAGATATGTGGAAGATACAGTTAAGTCTTTCTAATGTGGTTATGCCAATTGAAGATAAATCCGGAATAAATCTGGGTCAAGGGTAGGAATTACGGTTTTTCTGGAAACGGGAAGTAGTGCCACTCTTCCCAGAACGAAATATTACAGGGTGACAGTGTTGACAGAAGGAGCTGACATGATGCTGCCAAGGTTGATTGGATTATAAAGGGATTAAGTAGTAATGGGATTGGAAGATATTTCTTGAATGAAAAGACAGCTGTAGAGGATTTTGAAAGGAAGGTTTATAGGGTTGAGCCAGTTCAGCCTTGTGGTTGTAGCCTTGCCTTGGATCAGGGGCTGTACAGAGCAGGAAGCTTGGAACTCATAAAGCCTGAGAAGTAGAAATACAGGCAAATGCAGAACCTGAGCCTTTCATTCAGGGGCTTATGAAGACCTTAACAATAACATTTATATATATATATGTATGCATGCTTAATTATTAAGAAAAAAAGTCTGCTCTATGAAGTTTTGTTTCCTAAGCAAGGGTGAGCATGTGAAATGGTGTACAGTACATGTAAGAGAAGGTCTGTGTTAATGATACATTATGCTGCTTTCACCTTTACCATTGCGAAACTTTTGTAGTGATAAAAGAAAAATATCCCTGCAGCTACACCATAACTAAAAGGAGTTAACAGAGAAACATTTAAACACAAAAATATATGCACCGTGTACTTAAAGGGGGGCCTACAGGAAAGCTGTGGAGGGACACTCAACTAGGGAGTGTAGCGGTAGGATGAGGGGTAACAGTTATAACCTGAAAAAGGACACATTTACATTGAATCTCAGGAAGACTTTTTTCACTGTGAAGGTGGTCAGACACTGGCCCAGGCTGCCCAGAGAAGCTGTGGATATCCCATCCCTGGAGGTGTTCAAGGCCAGGTTGGATGGGGCTTTGAGCAACCTGATCTAGTGGGAGGTTCCCTGTCCACGGAAGGGGGGGTTAGAACCAGGTGATCTTTAAGGTTCCTGCCAACACAAACTACTCTATGGTTCTATGCACATTCTCCTTCTCTCTCTGGAAAGATTTGTGCAGGACTGAAATATCCTTGTAATAGATACCCTCTTCTGCACTTTGCAATGATCAATTTTATGGCTAGTAGGAGGAAAAAGGAAGTATTTTTTGAGTATTTTGAGCTGTTTGAGGCCTCAGAGTCTATTGAAAATGTGGATGCTTATCAGATGTGTGGATGCATGCCTTAATTTCTATTAACAGCTGTTAACTTGACTCATTCTTTTCTATTTTTCCCTTCAGGCCAGCATTTATCTTTCATAGGTTGATTTTGTAACTGGCCAGTACCTTCGTTGGTCTGTATTGTGAGCTTAGTACATAACTAAAATACCATGGCTATCTTCCTTCAGGGAGATGCAGACACGGTTTTGAAGAAACCTGTCACTGTTGGTTCCCTTTTGGCAACCAACGATCTGAAGTTCAATTTTTCAAGTCATTTATTGCATTCAACTTGAATCATAGCTTGAAATCATGTGCAATTTGTCCACTGGAGACAAGCTCTCTGCTTTCCAAGGCTAGTGCTGTTTTTAAAATTGCTCTAAACAGGATTGATTTTTCGATATCAAATAGGAGATCATGCTAGAAGGGTGAAAGTGCTCCTTTTCCATGTCAGATGGAGACTGTAGTAAACAAATTAACTTTCTGTAAAAAAAAAAACAAAAACTGTACTGAGTGGGCACCTAGATAACTGCATGATAAATCTCTGAAAGCCTATGTTTCTGTTGCTTCCTTACACCCAAGTTACCAAAACTTGATAATAATCCAAAATATTTGACAATCCTAATTTTCAGTGATAAATGTTACACTAAACACAATTCAAGGAATTTCATCATACAGTATTCCTCCTATTTCAATTTAGTGTTAAATTTTTTGGATTTTTTTCCTTAGTAGCGGTAAATCAACTGAATCTATAGTGGATGATGATCAAATTTAGCACTGTATATGAAGTTTTTGATCTCTGTGACCCACTGTGGAGATGAGTACTATAGGTGGAATTTAAAATCTTGGGTCAGTTTTTTACAGCCTTTGAACTTTACTTAATGTCCCTCTGTATATTATAAGAGGGTGAGAAGTGGCACTGTGTGTTGTACACTAGCTGCTCTTTATGTTCTCATTGTTCCCTTCTTTATTTTCTGTTTCACTTAAAGTTCCCTCCTTCAGATTTTTTTTTTCTTTTTTAGATTGACTTTACATATACAATGCTACTATAAATTAAAGAAGACATCTTATCAGGAGTGGGCACCCGAATGTGATGTATAACCAGGATTTTGGAGTGATCAGGACTGAAATTCCTGCCACTGAACCCCAGCTATAGCTTGGACATCCTCTCCCACATACTCTGGGAACTATTTTTAGCTTTGGCTTGCTGACATTTTGAAAAATAAAAATACTTCGACTGCATCCATTAATAACTCTTAGTGATGTGTCCTCATGTTACAGAAGAAAAGGCTAAGGGGGTGTGATTTTGGGTTACCTCACCATAGCAGAGGAGGTGTGTGTGCCTGACAGTCAGCGTTGCTATTGGTTTGAGGAACCAAAACAATAATGTCCTGTGACTGTTACGTGACAATTAAGTCTGTGCCAGCGCTGCTAAGATGGCAGTGAAGCTAAAGGAGAGAATGGCTAAAGCTCCCTGATAAAGGCAAGATTTAAGTAATACAGCTGGTAAATCAAATATTGTTGTATCAGTATTTCTGTTCTCTTTCTCTGAATATATCCTTCATCTAAATAGCATTTCAGTGGTTTTGTTTGGTTGTTGGTCTCTTTTTTTTTATTAAAAAAAAATAAAAAAGGTCTGTAGCCTTGTACAAAATTACATTTAAGGATCTTTTGCTTATACTTCCTCTGCTCCCCATGTGTGCGTTGTGGGGCTTGTTTTATATATTTGAACAAATACATCCAATATTTGGGAAGAGGGTTGTAGACTAATTATGATTTAACTGAAGGCCTTGAAATAGTTGTTATTATTATTGTACAAATACAGAGTGTGTGGATGGAAAAGGGATGAAGAAATGTTTGCCACCTTTCTGACAGATTGATGCATGTCTCACATAACCTTTAGGCCAGACAGCTTGAAGTCTAATGAGCTTGAATTATTCAGAAGCCAGGGAAGATTAGTTTGATAGTGAGGGTATGTATTGATCTGCCAGCATTCTTTCTTCAGTGTTGAGCTTCCAAAATATTTAATAACTTTAAAAATAGGTTATTATATTGGGAAAAAAGAAATTTGGCTGGCTCCTTTGCAGAAAAAATCGTAAGTTTTCATAAATCTTTGCTAGTTGCTAATCTAAAAAAACCAAAAAGAAACCAAAAA
>VXBJ01004579.1:0-57637 GCA_013400055.1 Nycticryphes semicollaris | reverse complement strand
TTTTTTTTTTTTTTTTTTTTCTTTATTAACAGAGCGGTTAACATTACATCTGACACTGCCTTATATCCTTCCACAACGACATCCATTTCTTTCAGGCAATTACCGGCTTCTCTTTCAGATAAGATATAGGTTTATTGAGTTTCCTACTGTGCAATTACAGTTCTCAAGAACAGATTACTATGTACGAGCAGCCCGGATGATGGAGTTGATTGCAGTGGAAAGCAAGAGAAAGATGCTGCAGAGTGCTGTGGGTTTTTTTGGTGGTGATCTGTAATATATAGGGAGAAACTTCAGTGTTGTTAGTGATCGATTTTACTTCTTGGCCAGACAGAGCCAGCCTAATTCTTGCACAAACTAGTGAGGTGTGCAGCTGCAAAATTAATTTCTTTCTTTAGCACAGAAAATACTAAGACCCACTGTTAGCTTAAAGCACACTTTCAAATTTCCAGCCTGTAATGAGAAGGACAGATAATAATTTTTACAGTTCTTTTTGCAAAATAAATTTTTATTGTATAAACTGACGACACTTGAGAAAACACATTTCAGATTATGACAGATAAAATGCTCCTGCTCAGTGCATTTATCAAAGATTATGAAATGTGAGGGACCCAAAGAGGTGCTCATTCATATGCAGACACTGTGCTTCCAGGATTAGCATTCCATTCCCAACACCAACTGCACCAGGATTGCCTTGTGGGATTGTTGCTTTTGGAAGGTGAGGAGGAGAATTATTTAAAGCATGTAGCAGGAATATGTTTGGTTTTTTTTTTTTTTTTTAAACTATATCACTTTAAATGACTTCTCAGGATATGTATTATCTTTTTCCAATGAATACATAGCTTTGGGTTTTAGAGTAACTGTGTCTCGGTGAAAACTGCTTTGTATTCCCACGCTTCACCCATATTGTGCTTGCTCAAGTTACAAGCTTATGCAAATATTTTTCATTCTGTCATTACTCTGCAAGGCTGATGATATAGTCAGGCTTAGCTGTTTGTGCAGGAGGTATGCCTCTGCTATGGGTAACTGCAAATTCCAGGGCACAACATGTTTTTATATACAGGAATTTTTTTGTAATTGCAGTTTATGCTCTTTGTCTTGATGATTTACTTGATGGACTGTAATTCTAAGTGCTGTCTTTATAGAAGGAAAAAGGTGTCTCTCCCAGCAAAAGCGTGCTGCAAAAGGACTCTCTTGCTGTTATCTAAGATGAATCTGTTAGAGTCAAATATCCTTAAATTAATTGGCATTTTTGCTAGTAAAATAAGCAAGTCTCAACAACTGTGGAGGATAGATATTGTTCTGCAGAAGTCAGCTGTACTGTGCTTTAATTAAAAATAGAGGACTTGAACAGTTTTATCATATGCTGGCACCCTTATTATTTCTATGTCATTGAAGCATTAAATAGCTACAGAATCTCTGCTTACCTCTACTACAGTGTAGGCAATATTGCCACTAATGTTGTAAATGTGACTGTAGTCAATCATAAATGTCAAATACAATGATGTTTATGCTTATGATATTTCAAGCATTTTAAAAATTAAGCATAAATGTTAAATTTATATAGCTTGACCAATATTAATAAAGCAGGTTGGTTTATGTTTTAATGTCTGCAGCTGTAATTGAATCCAGTGGGCTGAAAGTAAGCATACTGTACCATATTCAAGTTACTTTTCCTTGCAAGGCAAAACTTGTACATATGGACATGACACGTACCATCATTATTGCAGCTGTATATAGTAATTAGGTACGGTATCTCCATTCTTGCCTTTTTGTACTTGAAATTCCTAAATCTCGCTCTGCCATGAGGTCCTAGCGGTGGTCTCAGTGTGGGTCTCTTCCACTTCTAGCTACACCGTAGGCATGGCCACATCTTCCATTAGCCAGTGTGAATCCTTATCAAGCATAACAGTATGTTTCCTGTCCATCACCCCTTTATTTTGCCCCTCAGTAGGGGTGGTTGTCCTGGCCTGTGTCCCTCACCTCCTCCCTGCTGATGTCTCTCAGTTTGAAGACTGTTGCAAGTGATTTGCATAGCTGATTCCGCATCAGCCACATGAAAAATGTGAGTTGCAAGTTTCTTCTCTTGAAAATAAATACATGTAATTGGTCTTTGGTTGAGTATGAAGTCAGTTACATAATGTGGTCGTAACATTGCTTATTTTTTCATTTATTTTTAAAAAAAGAGAATAAATTCTCTCAAGTACAGGATGCTCTCTTTGTCTCTCCTCAGTCTCATGCCCAATTGCTCTACTCAGTAGTAAGAGGACTGATAAAAACTGTCAGTCCGAATCTTGCTATAATTCAGTTCAACTTTAATACTACCTAAATACTAGTCAATCAGTTTTTCATCTTGTTAACAGGAAGGCTGGCACTTCTGTAGAGGTACCCATTGCGTGTTGTAACCCTGAAGCTTCCCATTATCTTTTTGTAAATAAGATTTCAGTGAACAGTCTTAAAAGCTAGTTAATACTGTTCACGTTTCCACTGAATTTAATCTGTTTGAAGTTTTTTTGTATTTTTTTTTACATATGTCCTTTGTATATAGTTTAACATTTGCAGTCTGGCAAATGATCCTGTGCCCCTTGGCTAAGAAATGGTATCATCTATATAAGATGTAGTGTTTCCACTATGTGCTGCAAACCAGCACAGCGGTGGTGGCCTGGTGGTTAATCTCTAAGTCAACAAAAGGCAAAGCTTGTGGGAGAGCTAGCATTTTTGCTGAAAGCACATACTGCTGCAGAATTCTTCTTGCGAATACTTCTGATTCAAGGGAAAGAAACTTAACGTAGTGTGTTAGTCCCCTATATATGCTCTTTCAGACTGCTTGGTTCCACTGTGAGGTGTTTCACGCCACCTCTGGAGATCCTTGTGTTTCTTAAACAATCTTGAGCTGAGAGGTGGCTCACTGCAATTGTCAGGGAGTTTCTTTGGATTCTGGTTTTTGTTGTGTATTTGATTATTTTCCCACCATCTTATGTTCTGTACTATTGGGGCCCACCATCTCCTCCTTAAATGGGAAGAATGCACAAGATGCCCATCTCCGTCAATGTTCACTAAGCCTGACTGGATGAGCAATTGCCTTTATGAAATAGTAGTGCTTAAAATTAGCTGCAGGACTTAGTATTTCATTCAGTCAATACCTCGTTGGTGGAATTCAAATCAATAAATATTTTTTTTCCTGAATTAGGAATGTATGTGGTTGAAGTTTTTTCCCTCAAAATACTGTGCTTCAGTGGATATTGAGAGAGATCTGCTGATGCTCGGAATGCACGTAGTGCCTTTGTTAGTCTCTGAGAAAAGTGCCTGAAATTGGAGGAATTTAGCTTGTAAAACTAGGCACTGAACTACGAGCTTCTCTGTGTGCCCCAGAAACAGAGAAGGACTTCAGTGGATCTTAGCAGTTTTGCAGCAATTCAAGAAGTGGCTCAGTGAACATTTCTACTTAAATATGGAAAAAATAGAGTACTTGAAATCTCTAATGAAAATCAGTGCTCTTGTAGATATAACTTTCTTCTACAAATAAAAAAATATAGCAATGATGTCTCCTGATCGCTTAGCACTGCTTACATCCCTTAGGTGAACAGCTTCATGAACTTCTGAGAAACTTTTCCATTTTCTGTAATGATAAAAACGTAATTATTTTAAATAATTTTGCTGCTTCTGGAAGCAGATTCTTTCACGAGTTCATGAATTTTTGAACGTAAGTAGAATATATGAGTGCAGGGTAAATCTCATCTATCAAGAAGAACAGAAGTGATACAGCAGAAAAATGGATTTTATGCATCATCATGTGGGATCCAGGCAGAGCCTGCTGTGTGTGCAAGGGCAGGGTGTCAAATGGCATCTCTTAGACTTCTTCATGGACAGTATGGAAATGTCTAAGCCACTTTAGATGCTTTGTATTTTTAGGTGCAGCACATGCCACCTGCCTCCTCTGCTGCTGACAAATTGAGCATTCGGGCGGCCTGTATTTTAAATGTTAACTGCACTGAAGCTGGCTATCAGGCCGTTTGTATTTGGCTATATGTTCCTAATTACATGGATAATCATTTGAGCATTGCTTAAAGTTTTACTTGGGGAATTTGGTTCCTACAAGCCCCATTTTATAATTAGTTTATTTGCATTCTCTTTATTCCTTATTAATAAATCATGGTTCATCAGTTTCAGCCCACTACTTTGATCCCAGTGTCTGGTGGTTCACAGTTTCGTTCCCTGTTGGCATTTAAAATGCAGCGTTGTGGCAATGCGAACAAGCATGCAGGGCTACAGCTTGAAGAATTAGTGGTTCTGTGTATCGCAACATACTAATGAATGACTTGCTACTGTTCATATGCAGTTGCTCGTTAAGTGAGCAAGGTGAGGTCATTAGTTGGTGAATCCCTGGTGGCATGACCTCATGGTGGAACTCAGGCAGTGGGTATCGGTGCTTTACGGCATCTGTTACCATTGATTAATTTTTTTTTTTTTTAATGCTAGGAAAGAGATTTCAACCAAGCAAGGAAGAAAAAACCACCATTCTTCTAGGAAACTGCGATTTGGGAAATGCTCTTCTAATGAGGAAAAAGTAAAAATAACAAATAAACAGGATTCATGGGAATCAAAGAACTGAATGAGAAACATTGATAATTGTTGAATAATTAAACAGCAGCTTTGACTTATTCTAGGTAGTTATGTATCAGGAGCACTGCAATTTCATGCTTTTCTTTTGGACCCATCATCCTACCTGAAGGTTGGCTGATCTGAGGTGCTTCACATCGCCTGCAGTATGTAGGAGTGAAATCTACTCTGAAGAAAAGTGGTTGCAGTGGAAATAGGATGCCTTATACTACTGCAAGTTTCTTTGCTGTCCCTTTTGGTCCCACAGAGGTGCCAGGTACATAGTTGAGATGTCCCTCCCTTTTGTTGTAGACAGAGGGGCCCATCTTCTCAGCAAGCATTCTGTGCTAATAGAAGTAGAAATTAATCCTATTCTTTTCCTTAGATTAAAATACCACCAATTCTAGTGAAAGAAATCACTCCAGTAAAAAGATTTCTGTAGCCTGAAACAGTTTAAACCCTGTAAATCCTTTAGGGATCAGGTTCATTTACCTGAATATACTCCATACTTAATAAGAATTGCTTTGTAACACTTCTTGCACTTGAGACAAGAGGAACACGTAGGACTCTTTCAGCTACATCAATGAAATTCTGTCTGACCTTTGATTTAATCTTTCTTTGCTATAGCTCCATTGTATGTGGAATGGGAAAAAATAGCAAGTGCTGCATCTCATTCACACCAGCACTTTGAAGTTAAATTCCCCATTATGAAACGTTTTTAGATTCCTGGAGGGAAGACAAGCGAACTGCGTGCTGCTAGTCACTTATATATTGCATATTTGAAGAAGAATGGAAGTTACATATAAACTGTATTATAATGTATTTTATCCAATGGACTGAGTCTAAACAAAAATGTGTTAGCTCAAGATGGTTCAGTGGTATAAAAGGGGGTTGGAAGTAGGGATTTTTTTCTGAAAGAGTCTGAAATAAAAATAGTTTTGAAATCAATGCTGACCAAAGAAAAGCCCTGAACTAGCTGCAGGATGGTTTGTATGTGTAGACACAAAGGAGAAGCTTTGCTTCCTACCATGTTCTATGTTAAACCTGTTTTCTGCAACCAAGTTTGCAAACATGGTAGTTGTATCCAAGTGCATAAAACCCTAGGTATACAAATGCAGGCATTTGGGCAATAGGCAGTCATGAAGCCTGCCTCTTCCTTATTTTGCATCTGCTGTCCAATTATTGTGCAGATTGGATAAGCTGAAAGCCAAGAGAATTACCTGGAAAGTGATGTCTCCTCTACAGTTATTTCAAGGCACTGGTGCCTGACTTTTGCAGTAAAACATATGCAATGGTGCTTACCATTCATCTTAAATTCTGCATCTCCACTAGCTAAACAGTAGGAGGATTTCAAAATTCAGTTAATTTTATGCAAGTTCTGTACATGAGTGGCTTGATGGAAGAAAGAGACCCAAATTATCTCCTCTGTAGAATAAAGGCATAGAGAGTTCAGCTGCCATTCATTTTGTCTATACCGATGGAGCAGAAATCAAGGGTATGGGCTATAATAATGATGATCGTGTCTGGGCCTGCAGATGATGATGCCTGTTAAGTTCTTATTAATAAAGGAATACAAGGTGAAAAGGCAAGGGCATGTGTAGCACAAATCCATACGCAAGCAGGTAATGCTATTTGTGCAGTTCATCAAATTCACATTTCAAATGATTGAACAGCACATTGTGTGCAAGGAGAAGGTTTTGTAATATTTGTAGCTGAGCAAGAAGAAAATAAATAGTGCAGCCTTGTTTTAATTTCCTTGCTTGTGTTTTAATGGCTTTGAGCAGCTTCATATGTTAATGCTAAAATGAGCAATGGAACAGTATGCAACAACTTAAATTTAAATCACTTAAATGATTAATGTTTAATTTGCTCTTGCAATTAACTCATTCCCAGTGGCAGTGTCAATGGTTCTGAGATAAGACTTGTTTGTGTCATTGAGCTGCTGGTGTTTGTTGCCATAAAATGCAGTAAGAGCCGATTTCTTGAGTAAAAAAAGATTAGCTTGACTCTGCATAGTGAGAAAGTTCAGTATAACTGCAGTATTGCTTTCTAAGCAGGAACTGGTTCATAGAACGTCTGCTAGCTATTTAGTGGATTTATGTATTGTTGAGAAATAAGGCCTTTGATACGATCTTCCACAGCAGCCTCCTGGAAGAACTGGCTGCCCATGGCTTGGACGAGAGTACTCTCTGGTGGGTTAAAAACTGGCTAGAGGCCAGGCCCAGAGAGTGGTGGTGAATGGAGTTAAATCCATTTCATGGACGGTCAGGAGTGGTGTCCCCTAGGGCTTGGTATTGGGGACAGTTTTCTCTGACATCTTTATCAGTGATCTGTGCATCCTCGGTCAGTTTGTAGATGACACCAAGTTGGGTGGGAGTGTTGATCTTTTGGAGGGTAGAAAGGCTTTGCAGAGGGATCTGGACAGGCTGAATGGATGGGCTGAGGCCAGTGGAATGAGGTTCAATAAGGCCAAGTGCTAGGTCCTACACTTGGGTCACAACAACCCCATGCAGCACTACAGGCTTGGGGAAGAGTGGCTGGAGAGCTGCCTGGCTGAAAAGGACCTGGGGATGTTGGTCGACTGTGGGCTGAACATGAGCCAGCTGTGTGCCCAGGTGGCCAAGAAGGCCAAGAGCATCCTGGCCTGTATCAGGAACAGTGTGGTGAGTAGGACTTGGGAGGTGATCGTTCTCCTGTACTTGGCACTGGTGAGGCCCCACCTTCAGTACTGTGTGCAGTTTTGGGCCCCTTAGCACAAAAAATTTATTGTGGTGCTGGAGTGGGTCCAGAAAAGGGCAATGAAGCTGGTGAGGAGTCTGGAGAACAAGTTTTATGAGTAGAGGCTGATGGAGCTGGGGTTGTTCTACATAGAGAAAAGGAGGCTGAGAGGAGCCCTTATCGCTCTCTACAACTACGTGAAAGTAGGCTGTAGAGAGGTGGGGGTCAGTCTCTTCTCCCATGTCACAGGAGATAGGACAAGAGAGAATGGCCTCAAGTTGTACCAGGGGAGGTTCATATTGGATATTAGGAAATATTTTTGCACTGGAAGGGTTGTTAAGCCTTGGAATGGGCTGCCCAGGGAAGTGGTTGAGGTACCTGGAGGTATTTAAAAGATGGGTAGACCCAGTGCTTAGAGATATGGTTTAGTGATGTTTTTTTTCAGAGTTAGGTTGATGGTTGAACTAGACAGTCTTAAAGGTCCCTTCCAACCTAGACAATTCTATGATTCTGTGATACCATAAAAAAACCTAAAAGTGCTAACAAGCATGTGTAAACTCTGAATAATAATGATTCGGGTTTTTTTTTTAATAGCAATTAATTCAGAATTGGTTGGGGTTTTTTTCTCAGTGTGATTTCACTGGTGCTAAAGGAATCAAACTATCTAGTGGTAGAAATTTGCCTTTTGGGAGACATTGTGAATATGAGTCGCTGGTTGAACTAAAATACTGAAACTTGCTACAAACCAGGCCCTGCTGCCCTTTCATGTGGCAAGAGGAACCTCTCTCTGTACTGTACTGATGTTATAATTGTTTTAACTTAAGGTAATTATTTTAACTTGAGGAGTGGGACTGCTTTTATTTTTTTTTTCCCTCTTTATGTCAGATCCTAAATCAGTTCTTTCCTGTCTGTATCAGGAAAATCTTACTAGTGCTAGTGGCTGTTAGCTAGACCAGTGATGAGCTGAGTTGATCCAAAGGTATGGATGTGATGCCCTGATCTGTAACTCTGAATATTGGAGCAAAGGGAAATTGTGGCCTATGATATTTTACTTTTTTCCTCACCTGATTCTCAACCTACTTCTATCAAACATTAAAAATTCTGCAAAGGGTTTTATGGCCCTTTCCATTTAATTTATTTGTACTGTACCTTGGCATAAATTCTTCCGTATGTAGAAAAGCATGAAACATTTCAGGCTATTTGAGCAACTGCCCATCCCTTTATAGCATAGGCACATAAAACTGTGAAGCGTTTCATATTACGTGCTTGCAGAAGAGGGATTTCATAGACACATAAGCAAGAAAGAACCACATTATGGAAGGATCTTCTGCTTTCCTGGAAAGTAGAGGGTCAGCCTGTGAAATGTGTCTATACTATTTAAGTATCCTCGAAATTTAAGCACCTGATAATATATATTGTATCTCCAAGAATTTCAGCTGGTGCAGAGAAATGCAGGGGAGTTGTCAGCTTTTTTCATATTTTAAAATGAAATTATAAAAACAGAAATGCTATTAATGAATTTATTAAACTTGCAATTGGTCAGTTGTTTGGAGATGGCAAAAAGAAATTATAATGAATATGCATAATGTTGCTCACAAATTCGTCAGTACATTCAGGAGATAAGTATCATCTGTTCTCATGCAGGAACAGGATGACAGGTCCATAGTAACATTTGTAGGGATTTAAAATGCAGAACATGCCTGAAGAAAACATGTCCCTCTGATTTGTGGTGCCCGTGGGAGCCATTTTCTTCAGTGGGTCATTTTATTTTGTAATAATTGGAAGCTATCATTGATTTGAGCTGCAAGCCACCTGGTATCTTACTTAAGGACCATGTTTACTGTCTTAGATGACACAATCTTTCCCAGTTGGGTTCACTCCTGAAAGTCAGCTGGTGCTGCTTATATTAAATGCCTATGCAGCTTAGTGTTCTCCAAAGAAAATTCTCTTTATAAATGGTATGACTTCAGTAATTCTCAAAAAGCTTTCCCTCTACACAGAAATTCTATTCTTGCTTTAATGGAATATTAAAAAAAAAATAAAAATCTGGTGTCACTTTGAAGGTCCCTGAGAAATTATATGTTTTACCTTGGTTGAACAGCTTCTCCATTGACATCAGGCCTCTTGAATTTGTCCTTGCACAGGATCCTTTTTCTGAAAAAGTGTAGAAATTAAGAATTTAAAGAAATGCAGAAATCAGTAGACTTTGTTACAAAATAAAATGCATGTTGGCTGACTTGATTTGGTCTGCAGACCAATAAATGACTTGCTCTTTGAAACTATGATGATAGATGTGGAGAGTGATTAGCCAGCTAATTAACAAGACATCACACTTATTAATCACAGAAAGACTTAGTAAGTCACCAAAAGGTTGGCTTCGTGCTGCTTACAAAAAACAGCATGATACTTTTTTAAAACATTTTTTAATTGATGAAGAGTAGAATTAATGTATGTAGGCTGAAGCAGTGGATAGCCAGAGATTCACTTTCTCTCTCTCTCTTACACACACACAGCTGAGTAGTTAGATAGCTGTAATGGCAATCAACTTCCCAGATTTATGTGGATCTAAACAATTTCAGTTATGGCCAAATGAAAACTTAATAATAAAAAGGAATTCAGCTGTGAAATGAACCTCCAGAAACGAGCTAAGCCAGTTTCCCTGCCTTCAGTCCATGCTGCAACAACCACCGTTTTCTCTTTGTGTTATAAATCCTTATTTATATATTTAAAAGAAGAAAGAGTAGATGACCCAAACGTGCACATGGATTAGAGGATTTTATATTTTATTTATTTATTTATTTATTTTCCCTCTTGCGATAACTTCAGGAAATACAAAGAAATAATCTTTACAAGGCAACAAACACAAATATATATCGTTGGCAGATGTTCTCTCTTAAGGTGGGTATGGCATGAAGTAGCATTTGGTCATTGAAATAGAAACCTCTATGAGTAAAACTAGAAGGAATTAGTGGTTCTGTCTTGTGTAGCACAAAACAAAAGCTTTGTCACTTCTTCTACAAAGTAGAAGAAATATAATTATGAAATTGTCTAGGCATTTTGCTGAGCTGAGACAGGCCACTTACCCAATCTTACACTTTAAGCCACTCGTTCCTATGGCTTCTACAGGCTCTCAAGGTCAGCTGTGTTTGTTTGATGTTGATGGGTTTTGGAAACTGATGCAATCACTATTAGCTCACGTGTTTATCTCCTGCCAGGGAGTTCTCTATGCAATTTCCATTCCATTTTACGGGAGTTTTTTTGAGCTAGTAGAATGCAAAAAATAATACTTCTTGTGGAAGAAAGGATACAAAAATAAACAATCGCTAATTTTGTAGTGGTTATCTGTCAATTATTTACCATTTGATAGTAATCATCTGTTTAACAATATACATAGTACCATTGTATACTAAGCAGAAAATCAGGTGGTTGATGCTGGCAGACTAATTTATGTTCACCGTGTTAATTTTTCAAGGTACCTGAAATCCACTGAAGACAGGTAAAAGCACCTTGCATCTCTTTAAAAATAGGTATTTAGTGACTTCAAATACTCAATGCCAAGATCATTCTCTTGGCCTGGTACTCGGCCAACAGGAGAGGACTTACCTATTTAACAACTCCCAGGGAGTGTTTTAACTTGTCCTTAGAAAGGGAGGCCCTTCAGGACAAGCCAGGTGTGAATATTTTTCAAGGACACTAAAGATTTAGTGTCTGGCTAGTAAAATGCCTGAATCATTGTCCAACTTACATATAGGTTTTCTGGGTAGATGTGGTCGGGAAGATCTGGTTCCCACCTCAGGATTTTAGGAACTTCTGTACACCTACAGAACCCAAACTCTTTGTGGCTCTTTTTGATGGGTGACACCAACTATGGGTGCTTCTCTCTGCCCACCCCTGCATCCTGTACTTGGGGCAAATGTGTGTGTCCTTGCTTGTGATGCTCAACAGAGTGATTCAGGGGCCTAGGGAGCTGCTTACCACTCCAGGTCCATGTGCAGATTACCTTCATTGAGATTTCCATCTTCAGCCTCAGGCTGTCTTGCTACCTACAAGAGAGTGAATTAATTTTCAGTGCTGGAGGGTCAAGTTGGATTGGGTTCTTTATGGAAGGAACAAAAAAATATCAAGAGGATGGTAACACTTCTCCTATGAGGACAGGCTGAGGGAGTTGGGGTTGTTCAGCATGGAGAGGAGAGAGGGATCTGGGGAGACCTTATTGCAGCATTTTAATACTTTAAGGGAGCTTACAAGAAAGATGGGGACAGACTTTTTAATAGGATCTGTTGCAACGGGACAAGGGCTACTGTTTTTGAACTACAAGAGGAAAGATTTAGACTAGATAGAATGAAGAATTTTTTTTATGTTGAGGGTTGGTGTGACATTGGCACAGACTGCCCAGAGAGGTGATAGAGGCCCCATCCTGGGAAACATTCAATGTCAAGTTGGATGGGGCTCTGAGCAACCTGATCTGGTTGAACCCCTGCTCACTGCAGGGGCATTTGGACTAGGTGGCCATTAAAGGTCACTTCCAACCCAAAACGTTTTATAATTCTTTGAGAAGCTGTAACACCACACGTGGATGTGTCTTGCATGAGTCACTTTGTTGGAGAAGGTAATGGGTGAAATCTGGTACTTCGACACAAGGTAGTTTGGATTGATGCATTGTGAATGTTTTATTGCAGTTTTAAAATCCTAAAATGCAGGTATTGACCACTTGACTGATTTGAGGGTGTTGTGAGGAACATCTCATTGCAGTATGATGCTAACTGTGTCTGTTGTCTGGGCTATTTCAGACAGCTGTTGAACGTCTTGGATGACCAAGGGTAGTAAGGAATCTTAAAGAATATCTATTTCTATCTATGCCATCCATAAAGAGGCATTTTTGAGACTCTTGCATTCCTACATGCTGCAAATATGTTTTGGCTTTATCAAATAAAGTCAAACCAAGTGCAAGAGTGGGTTATCTGTCTGCCTTACACAACTTTGCTGTTTTGCAGCAAGCCATTTCCTATGGAACACTGCATCTTGACCAAATTACTTTCATGTGCAAGAGCTGAAAGATTCAACTGCTGTGGAGGTTAAAAAATAATTTCCTCTTGAAGGATTTGCTGCTATGTTTATGTGAGCATAGTGCTGTAACGGCTACGTTACTACTCCTTGTAGTTTATACCTTGAAGGTGTTTGACTCCGGGATGCAACGCATATTAACATTACGCATGGACATTTGGACACTGCTTGGAGTGAAATGTGCCATCTGCTGAAGCAAACACAATTCCTCCAGGTTTTCTTGGTGGTCTGTCATACACCTAATAGTTGAGTCCAACTCTACTTAGTGCAGGAGATCTAATGGGATCTGCAGGTCATAGCCCGTAGCAATCTCCCAAACCCATGTAATTAAAAACTGAACATTTGTGTTGTCTGTAGTTTCTAGTCGCAACTGAGGTGTCACATTTTCCCTTTCCCTGGACTGTCATTTCTGGCAGTTTGTAAGAACTTCCTCGCCAGCCTAATTAAAAAAACTGCTGCTTCCATCTCTATAGCTTGTTCTTATTCTTTTATCCAGTATTTTCCAGAACTTAACAAAGCAGTAAAAACAGTAATTAGTGCTCTAATTGGTTATAAATAATAATATAACAGACTTGTTGTCAAAATAACAACCACAAAGCAATGTGCTATTTGAGAATCTTTCAAATTCCAAGCACTAAGGCATTCTCAGCAGTAAATTGTATTACAGAAATTTGCTTTAAAAAACACAACAAACCAAAAAAACCTGTAAATTTATTTTATCCTGACAGCTGTGACAAGCTGCATTCCCCAGTACATATCCGTTTCAGGTCTGGTTGCTCATCTCTCTTTGAATCTGTGGTGTTGGATTGTGCCTACTACTAATTTTGTATTTTTACTATTTGCTATGTACAAAATTCATAAGGTCTATGTTGTTGCATTGTTGTTGGGTTTTTTCCTCAGTTTTGCAATCCTGGCAAAAATCTTACCAGTCCCAACGTAGTGTTACTAGGCTGTTTTCTTTGTCTCCTGCAGCTGGTAAATTATTAATGAAGCCACTAAAGGGGAGTGGGGTGGCCAGGCAGAGCGGGTGGGGAGGCTGGTAGGAGAAGACAGGCAGGGGGAAGTTGGGGGAGCCCCAGACAGCTGACAGGGGGGTGCAGATGGTGGGAACGCACAGATCAGTGAGCGTCAGGTTTCCCTACATTGAATTTTTTTCTGCCAGAGGGTAGAACAAAAGGGTACTTTCCAACAGCAGTGACAGAAAGAAAACAGATGGATGGAATATGTGAGAAGAGCTTGTGGCAATGAGAATTTGTACTTTATAGTTATTGATAGTTTAGCATTCTTAATCTTTTTATTCTCACTCAAGCCTCTGAAAATTGATTAAAATGTTATTTGCAGCCTCCCCTTACAAAATTAATAGAAAAGCATTGGGGAAACACATCTAATATTTAATACTTGCATGCTGGTTTAGATGCTGTGTAGTGCTAATGTCTTTATTGACATCTAGCATTCTCTGTGACTGATGAGTAATGATGAGGTAATCTAGAGACGAGTCTCTTTCCACCCACCCAAAAGTGATAAATACAACCTTTGGCAGAATCCTCAGCTTGCTCGTTTGCTACAGACCCTCGAGAAATCGCTCATGTATATGAGACACAGCTGCAACAAGCAGCAATATTCACTGTGTATTTTTTATTTTCTTCTTCTTTTTTATTTTTTTTTTATGGAGGAAGATTGGCAGTGCTTACTGAATTATTTAATGTTATAGGGATCTTATAAATTTATAGACCACCTCTAGACCTTCTTGGTGAGCTGATAACAGCTGATAATGTATTTGAAGGCTAGTTTTAGTCTAAAAGTATCATAGTTTATCATGCAATCTCCTTAGGAAAGGGGATGGAGGCTTGCCCCCCCTGTCTCCCCCTCCATACCCCCCATCACTCTTGTAGGTGCTAGCACTGAATCTCTAGTCATTTTGACTATTACACAGGGAGGGCAATAATAAAGTCAGCAGTAAGTTGTAGCTAAAAGGTGTAATCTCAGGTTAAATCTGTTTCTTTTTCTGAAATATGCTGATTCAGGAGGAAATATGCCCAGAAACATTGACTCAGCTCTTCCTTCTTCAAAGGCAAAGTACCCCAGAGGGTATCCCACCACAATAGGACTTTATTCTCGGTATTGAAACTGAAATTTTTGTTTGCTCAACATAATTATTGCGACTGTCTTGGCATGCTTCCCAAGGCTTCTCAGAGCCAGAGTCAAAATGTTCTGACTTGTCTGCTGAAGTGTGTGCTATCGCTTTCTCCCCCAGCCCTGGTGTAGTGCCTGCCTTTCTGTAAGGCTGCAGGTATTTGCAGATACTTTGGCACTAGTTTGGGTTTTTTAACGGAAGTAAATTCTTCCTGCAAATACTTACTTGAGCATTTTTACAAAACTTTTTTTGTCAAACTAAAGGTGAGAGGTTTGCTTTTGAAATTACGGAAGAAGTACTAACTCAAGAAGCAAGTACTTGCTGCATGGTACTGATTCTGGGAGAATGGCCCAGGCATCCAAAAAGGAAAGATCTAGAGTGTCAATTTTGATCCACTGGTTTTGTAAAACACCTTTGTTTTTCTTCTATAGAATGCTTTTTCTCAATAACAATGTTCTCAGGATGTTCAGTGCTTTATACATGCATGGATGGGTTAATATAGGCAAAGCCCTGTGAGCAGCGTGTCAGAGGGAATATATATGACAGGTAATTCTAACAAGCTGGATGAAGTTGCCTTGTTGGTGTATTTTCTCTCCTTGTGTCACATACAAGGCTGAAAAATGTAAATGCCTCCTTACGTGGACTGTGAGGAGAGGCATATACTCTTTGCCCCTCACCACATACACATCCTTTGTGTATCTAATTGGAGATTGTCATTCCTTAAAAAATCCATTAGTTACTTAATGAAAGTGTTTTAACTGTGATGGTACATGTCAAAGATGTTCCCTTCTTTCTAAAGATTGTGGGGCAGGGAAGCGTGTATATCCTCCATCCTCTCCCCCCTGCAGTATTCTTGCTGGAATGGATACTTAGTGAATGCATTTATAATTAATATCTGGGTGTATAATTTATCTGTATATCAGAGCTACATCATCTAGTTAACTGCATTTGTAGCTCTTGCTTGGTTTGACTCACAAGCCTATTGAAGTGGGTCAAAGATAAGCATTTCGTCTTGTAAATCGGTTAGAACCTAGCTCCAGGTGGCTATTGGCTATTGTAAATCGCTAGGTTTTTCCCAAGGCCTGCTGAGGTGTGTGTGTGCTCATCTATTTGGCCAGGGCGTTTTCTGCCTGAATCACCGGAGACAGTCCTCGATAGGCTTTGCTGGCTGTTTGGAAGGGCGGAACCTGCCCTCTGCTGGGATGTGCAAGTATTAAGAAAGTGAAAATGTACAGAGCTTCACTTAAGACTATTAAATTGCTTATTTAGCTTTAATCCAATTCTGCTAGTCCGTCCCAAAGCTAGTTGAAAGGTGTTGTATAATGTTGGAGTTACGAGTCTCTTAAAAATGTACACAAAGCAAAACCAACCCGAAGGAATGAATATGCAGAGCCTGACATAGAAATGAAGTGTTAGAAGGAAAGAGCCAGTTGGAAATAGATCTGGGCTGGTCACTATCCCATCCTGAGGCATTGTCTGTCCAGTAAGTTGTTTGTATGAGCAGGCTTGTATTTATGACATGAAAAGTTGGGTTGGATGAGTTGCTGAGAGCAATAGAGGCCATTGAAAAGAAGTTAAAAGGGGAACACTGGCCAATGCCTGGAATAGGAAATAGTTTTTGTGGGAAGGAGGTTTTCCCTTCAGGATGGTGCCCATGCTGGATGGCTCTCCTGAGTTGAGGTGCTCCTTTTCCAGAGGTGGTAAAATCACATTGCTTGCTTGACTTCTAAATGGAAATCACCTTTTAAAGGCAAAACCAAGAAACAGATCTCATCAGGTGAAGCCAGCCTGGTTTGATATTGAAGGATCACTACTGAACTTTTTTGGTTCATCAGTGGAAGATATTATTGTTATACAAAAAATATCTATTTATCATCCATTAAAACTAGTATGAAAAAAAAAAATTGGTGGTTTGTAAAAGGAAGGGGACAAGTTGGGGATGCTGATCAGTATTGAATGGCTATCAAGGCACACTACTTGGCAAAGGGACATAGTGCTTGAATATTCCTCCCCTACTAACAGTGTAAATGAAAATTCTAAACCAAATCCCAGCTGCCAAGAGAGTTTTGCTGTACAGGACAGTATTAGCTTTACACTAGATTGTTAGATAAGGCCTAATAATTAAAGAAATTTAATAAAACTTAGACCTATTAAAGCTAGCCTAGCTCTTCAGTTTTTGGTCTGCTTCAGTATTTGCTTAGCAGAGAGAAGCCTCTGTCAAGTAGACTTGAGGAGACAGCTGTGGCAGAAATTGAAGTTAAATAGCTATTTTAGTTTCTCATTTACTAAAGTCAATAAAGTTTTTAAATTGTTTCTATAACCTCATGCAGAATATTGTCCTCTTTGGCTTTTCACAAATTAGCTTGGTGGTGCTTGTTCAACTGAAATCCTGGGAAGCAGCCCAGGGCTTGATATTAGAGATGTGAGCTCTGGCGAAGGTAAAATGTGTCCTTGCATGAGGTCCTTGACAGGGTTTGGAAGACAAGGTACCTTAGAGAAGAAGGATTCAGTTGTGAAATGTGGTGCAATTAAATTCCTGGGGAATTAAAGGGTGTTATGAGTGGCTGAAGGATTGTGGTAGGAGGCAGGTGACTGGTCAGGGATGCCAGAAGGTAGTGGCTTTCCTCAGCAATTTAGTTGCATGTCACTGGTTGCATTATGTCTGAGGTGAGTTGCAGTTGGTCAAATTTGACCATAGATCTTTAGAAAGGCTTGAAGTCTCAGTGGTGCTAGGCGCTAAAAATTTTCTGTTTTTTTTCCCCCCGCTCTTTCCCGTATTACTAAAGGAAAAACAACCAAGCAAATGGCACAAAATAACCAGCTGATGTCTGTGGCTAGCCACGTGATTTATGGTATTATGTATTAAGACACAGTTTTACATAGAAGGTGGGAAGTACCTAGGGGCTTTCCTGAGCAAATTGTACTTTTTTCTGCTCTCTGAGTAGCATTCTTTATATTCAGTTTAAGTTTCATTGATCTCAGAAGAGATCTTTTAATCAACTCATTAAATCAGTGTCTCTTTACAACTCTAATTACTTTCAATTAATATACACTGTTCATGTACATCTGCCCCTGTGTCTATAGGGTTGGTTGCCTTAGTCCTTGTAGTGCTCCATGCAGATGTTCAACTGGTGATACCTGTCTAGGATGAATACTCATCTCGTCAGAACTGAGACAGCATTTGCTAAGAACAACACAAGTGTTCCTTGTGTCTGGCTGTGGAGAAGGATAATAACGCAGTCATTTCCTCCACTTGCTTCTTTGCTATTCCCAGGACAGTAATTAAGGACTAGCAAACAGCATTGCAGGGGAGAGGCAATATAGAAGTCCTGCCTGTGTGTATCTGCTGGGAATCCCACATAAAGCTTTTCTATTGCGTTAATTTGATAAATACTTTGAGAAATTACAATTGGGAAATTACAATATGCTTAATGCCTCTATGCAACATACAGCAAGCTCAGTTTGACTTGTGGCAGCTACAGGAACAAAAATGCGCCTGGTTTTCCTTTCTGTTTACTGAAGTGGCTCAGAAATGAGATTGAAGGGTCTGCTGGGCAAGCTGGCAATAAGAATATTTAAATCTAAGTATAGACGAAACATTGAGGAAAGCTTTTGAACAACTAAATGAGTAAATATGTTGGATTAAAATGCTTCTAATCAAAACCAATCCTTTCAACTGGAAATACTGGAATCTTAGACTTCTGAAATGGTTATAATTTGTACTGGACTCACAGAATTACTGGAGTCCTAGCCATAAGTCACAAAGTGTAGTAACAGCTAGTTTGGAAACAGCATTAAAGTCTGGTTTTACTTTATTTTACTCTATTTCTTTCTCAAGAACCATTTGCATATTTCAAATTACAATTGCTCTATATTCCCCATCCTGGAAGCTGTAACATCTGCATTGCTTTTGTCAAGCAAATTTGAGTGAAACTGATGTAACTGCTGATGAAACCAGGCGTGTGCATCCATTACAGCTCCAGGGGTGTTCCTTTGGGAGAGAATACAGCCCCTTTGAGACAGAGCCACCCTCATCGCTAGCCTCGAAGTGAACGGTTGCTCTTCACACTCTTTGTAGTGATGGTTCTGCAGGTCCAAACCGTGGTACAATAGTGGCTGTGGGAGTAGGAGCACATGGCTGGGCAGAGGCAGCTCCTGAGCCAGTCCCACTACTGGGAACTGTTAACCCAGTAGCTGTTAACGGCTTAAGTGTGTTGTAAAACTGCTGCCAAAGTGTTAAAATGTCATTTTTTGGCTTTAGCTGTTGCAAAAACCTATAGGTTTCTTGTTACAGTCCTGATTTGCTTGTTTCAGCAGTAGCACATTAAACTAAGTCAAAGGACTGGTAATGGTGGCCTTAGTATTAGTGTATGTGACAATATGTGAGAAGCCTTATAGCAACCAGCTATACAATTTTAAAACTTAGTTTTTCCTCTAAAAATGCACAAATGAATACAGCCAACTAATTGGTTTCCACCAACAAAATGAGAGGGTTTTCTTTCTCATTCTCTATTTGATGGTGTTGTTGCTTAAGTTTTCAGTTCAAGCATCTGAAAAAAGAAAATCCAGCTGGGGCCTTGTGTGAATGGTTTCTTGCCAGATGCATAATGAAGATTTTAGGGCAATAAAGATTTTACAACAATTCAGATGTTTTGCAATTAAAGGTAGGGATTGCATGTAATCAGGGATATCTGCCAAATCATCCTCCATCATAAACCCTCTTCCTTTGCCACAGCCTCCTAAAGTTAGGCTTATATGGAGAGACTAATGTTTATTATAGGTGTCAGGCACAGTTTGCTGTGCTCTGATATTTTATAACAGGCAAATGAACAGAGTGAAAGACCAGAATTATAGAGGAGCTCTTGCCTTTTATGCTGTGGATGTTTTCTAGATGTGGACTTGAAAAGAGTGTATTAGCTAAAAACTTAAAGAGGAGAGAAATCCTTAGCTCTTATCCAAACAGTAGACTTGCACATTAATATGCGTGTCCCATCTCCACTCTGTTTTCTGGTCAGTGAACTAGAAGATGCTTGGCCTCTGTCTCCTGCCAGCGTTTATTTTGGGATAGGGAAACGAACACCACAGCTGCTACTGAATGCCAGATGTTTGGAAGGAGAAAGTAATATGCAAGACTTGGAGCAATAGTCTTCGCATTTACAAAACTTTAATACAGCAAGCAAAACCAAAATATGCTTCTTCATGATGCTTTAGATCCCTCCTGTTCTCACGTGAGAAAACATTCAAACCCAGAATAAACTTTTCAAAAGCAGATATTCATAGGTGAATAGAAATATAGATAGTGTTATTTTATTTTGGCTTATTTTCCAGGATTGTGGGTTGGGTTGGGTTGGTTTTGCTAGGTACAATTTCACAAATAAAATGTGCTTGATCAGAAGTAACTAGCCCAGGAGCAACTAGTGAGGATGCTTGTAAATAAATACACAGGGATATTAGTCCCACTCTTGACCACATGTGTGATCTCCCAGAAAGCAATTCCAGTGGCTTTAAATTCATGTATCAGCAAAATTTAGAAGTGTTTGCAGAGAATGGAGATAATATTGGAAGTAAAATAACTTGCAACCACTCCTAAGGTGAAGGAAAGGTAACTGAGGGAAAAAAAAAAAAAAACAACAAAACAAAACACAAAAAACCAAACCAACAAAAAAAAAAAACAAAGCAAAAGAACTGAAAAAATAGATTCTGGGGCAAACTTTGATTTTTTTTTTATTTTTTTTATTTTTAGATAGAATGGGTCTAATTGCTCAAGTGGGCTATAAAAAGTCTGTCTTTTTGTTTGCCACATCTGAAAGCCACAGCTCTCCCTGAACCAGATAGTGTAAGTGTAAGTGCTTGCAATTCATCTGTTCTGTCCTGGAAAGGAAAAAGACCAATTGACCCTGCTGCCATTTAAACCTGTGGATTTAAGGAATATTTCACTCGAGATTAGACCACTAAGCCATTCCTTCTGGCTATTTAAACAATTTTATTCTGAGAAGAACATGAGAGTGCAAATATTATTGTTAGCTGTACTTGGAGGTAGGAACTGTGTATTTCTATCGCTGCTGAGTTTGTTTTATCAACCACTTTATTTTTGAAGGGATAGCAGTGTCAGGAATGCCTTGCGGTTGCAATGATCTAAGATTTTGGTTATTCCTTTCCTGCGGGATCATTTCTGATCACCAAAAAGTTTGTTTCCCCATTGGTTATCTTTTCCCCCAGGTGCTGGGGAAAGTCTAAGTAGCTCAGAAGCTCCACAGGCAAGAGAATCCCTGTTTGTCCTGATGGGTGTGCATCTGGCTTTGATCTCCTCACCACAAGTTGGCTACAGCAAACGTGCATCATTTTGTGATTGGGAAAAGTGTCAGTGACAAATTGTTCATTCATGTCGTTTATTGAAACTGGGTTATAAACTCACATTGTAGCTGAGAAGCTAGGTGGCTGTACTCATAGCATCAATATTCACCTTGTTTGATGTAAACATTCAGAGGCAAAGGAGAATAAAAGGCTTCTGACCGTGATAAAACTTGTCTTCAATTTCTTTAACCACTTTTTTTTTCTCCCTCCTGGTGCAGCTAGTCTCTTTTAATATCTAAAACACTGGCTATTTGTATATGTTTGTTTTCATATTCGTGGTAACATTGCCCAATAATAATACTATAGCAAGCAGAGAAAATAAACTGCCTCAAGCATGGAGACAATAATTTGGGAACATTTTTCGCTGTGTAGCAGCATATTCCTAAAATACCTTTGTGGCATGCTGCCTTTTGTTTTAAATAATTCTTAATATTTCAGTCATTCAGGTCCTGCTGTTTCGCTCTTGCTGCAGGGTATGATTTGTAATTTGCTGACAACAGGGGGCAGAGCGAGTTTATGTTTTAAAGGAAGAGAAATCACTGTCAGAGGAGTCAATGATTTTATTTTTTATTTTTTTTCAAATGTAAGCTTCATCTTATTGAAAGAGATAATAGCAAGTACTTCTCTGTTTAAATCAGCTGTGCAGAATGTGTGGATGTCTAAGCATTTCAAGGGCTCATTGCTATCTTAGATCCTCTTTTATAAAGTAGATTAGGCAGTTAATCTATAAGTTAGTATTTAGGTTGATTCAAAATCTTTTTATTAACTGTTTATTTAATTTTAGCCACCCAATATGGCTCTGGCAAGCTCTCAGCATACTTCTGGCTGCCTTGACTGTCTAAAGAGACTTTTGGCAGGGTCCTAGGTCTGGGATTTGCACGCTTTTTCCATCCTAACAAGCATGCTTGAGGCGCCTAACCATACTTAGAAAATAAAAAAGGAACAAACTTCACTTAACCATGAAAGGAGTAGGAAGGGAATCTGTTGCTGCTGTTATTACCTCCACACGCCTTGATCTAATTTGGACTTTGATGCTGAAGAAGTGGCAACCTGGTTTCTGTTGCCTTAAGGAAAGGCACAAAAGCATCCTAAACTGTCTTTGTAATTATTGCTTTCTTTTATTTAAAATGGTAAAGCATAGCGTTGAGGATATAATTGTAATTTTTTTCCAAATATTCATTAGTTATTTGACAAGGTAATGTTGCTTCAGGAACAAACGACAATCCTAACTTCATATTTTGAAGGCTTTTTCTAAAATTAATAATTGTTTACAGTGGATTCAGAATGACTGACACATTTCAAATTAATATGCATACAAGCTATCACCTATGGAAAACATTTGCAGGTCCCATCAGAGCTGTGAATAAAAGCTCACAGAAAACTTAGTAAATGAAGTACCCAGCCATGGACTTTATAATACGTAGTTTTGAATTTTGTTTCTCTCAATGTTGGAATTGGCTTTCTTGGTATATCTGATATATAGTCAGAACCAAGACTTCTTTGGTTTTAGCTGACCACAGCCAAATTATTAGGGGCATTGTTAAGCCAACAGCTAAGGGCAGTCTTCATTTAGAATAAGACATTGGAAATTCCATGTATGTTCTTTATATGGAAATGTTTATACAATATAAACTTCTGCTTAGTAAAGCAACTCTTTTTCATCTGGACAGTCTCTCCATACAATGCATCATGCCAGACAATAGATGAAGTGTTTTAATAGTGGTTAGCAGTGTGTGTATATGTATATACATATTAAAAATATATATTTATAGATATTCAACCACATGTGAAAGGACATGTGAAATGTCCTTTCATTTCCTGCCTTTTAAGGGGAGATTGTATCACATAGCTACCTACCCCCAGTAGGATGTTTAGCTCCCACATTTGAATGCCTTGAAGCTCCTTTTATGAAGTCGGAAGGAGACAAATTACCTACATATTATGAATAGGCCAATCTATCCCTCAGAATCTGTAATTAAAATTCACAGGTTTTGCTACATGTTGCAAAAAATAGAGGAAATCACTTTGAAATGGTGATAGCATGTGTAGTAGCTGTTTAATATACTGCTACTAATAATAAATTCCTGAAGACAATATTCATGTAGTGTCTAAGCTTTTGCATGGTCTCCGTGTAGCAGTGGAGACACAGTGTCTCCCAAAATAAGTTTTAGTGTCTCAAATGACTGCAAACAAAAATTGCAAACATCTTTGTCATTTGCACTTACACGTGTTCAAAAAAAATCCATTCTAAAACTATTTGTTGTACAGTTGCTTTTAGGGATGAAAGGAAAGCGAAGGCAGCATAACGGAATGCTCTTTCTGTAATATTTATAATTGTGTTGTAAATAATTTAGTCTAGATTATATTCCAGTATTTCCTTCTCTCTTTAAAGGAGAAATGGGAACAACCTATCCCCCTCACCTACCGCATGCACGGTCCAAACGTAGATTCTTTTTATTTAACTGTCAAGTATCCAGCTCTATTCCCCATATTAAGAGACAGCTGCCCTTTTGCATTTCACATTGCTGATCCCACGTGAACCTTCGTTCAATCAGTGCAATGTACATCGACTTGAGCAGTTGGACCAGCTTCTGCAGCTCAGAGATGAAAAAAGCCATACATATCAAAATAACACTGACTTTGGTGGACCCAAGCATTTCCCTCAATAGGAACCCTTTTCCCAAATAGTCAAAATTTTTATTTAAGGGGCAGCAATATCTGTTCTAGAGCTGAAATGAATTACCAACAAGCAAACCCATGCTGGCTATTTAATGCATAGGTAAGAGCTGCTTGTCCTACAGCTCTAATTTGGTTTTCACTTCAATACTAATTTTGTCCAGGAAATGATTTCCAGTTTTATACTGGTTTATTGGTGCACTGATACACTGGAAATCCAAATGTGGCTTAAAGATATGTACTGTAAGTATTAAATGTTTTAGGTGTAAATGGTTGGAATTGGTTCTATATAGCTACTAGCCATTAATTTATATCCTTGATGGTTGTACATTCAGCCCTGCTAATTTTTACTTCCAAGACAACGCTACATGAAAAAGTCTCTCGTAAAGCAATAATATATCATTAAATATTAATGGATTTAGCTGTGAATTTTGAACATACGCCATTCCAAAAAATTCAAAATGCAGTGTGTATTTTTGCTTTTGAAACAGAAATGCCACTAGAGGAAATGGGTGACTTTATTTTTAGATGCACAGTGATGCTTCTCATAAGCTTCCTTGTGAGGGAGACAAGAACAGTTCTCAGCAACTTTTAGTAGAACTCGGTGAGAATAGCTTTTATTTCTGCTGTTGATATATTAATAGTCATAACCATAGTTTTAGTTGCCTATATCACTATCTCCTATTGGGGCAATTTGAAAAAAGGAAGCAAGACGCTGAGTGTCCCAGGTGATGCCAGTTGCCTGCAGTTTGGGTGAGACCTGGTCATGTATTTGTGAGTTTTGGGTGGTTGATTTATTTTATATGCTGGTGATTAGGTGTAGCTGGTAAATGAATTAAACTCCTCTGGGCTTCATTTGCACTTTGTTATTATATTGCCTTTTGAAGCTACAGCTGAATCTGGGTAATACAGACTTGAAAACAAGCAAGCAAGATGGAACTGTTGTCTCGTGGTATTCAGTAGCCACTGGGCCCAGTATCCCCCTGAAGAGCAAGGAGCAAGCGCCTTGCAGTGATACACAAAAAAAAAAAAAGAGAATTGTTACTATGTGTAACTGTGGAAAAATTGATCTCGTCATTATGAAACATTTCCTGAAATTCAGTCTGATCTTCCTTCATACTGGATTTTGCTCCTACATACTCTAAAGTGAAACAATTTTTACCTTCCTAATGACCTGCGTGCCATGTTGTTAGTTATTTCCTTGGTCCTTCTGTATGGTGGCGTGTTGGAAGATGTGGCTATCTGCATATCAGAATATAAGTTGAGGTTTCAGAATAACTTAGTATGGTTGATCTCACTCTTTGGGCAAACTGGAGAGGCTGAAGGCGGAATATTTCCAGAGCTTCATTCAGTAGCTTCTGATGAGTTGACATACTCCTTTCAAGAAAGGAGTTACTATCTTCATCTGGGATGTAAAACCAGCAAAGACCACTGTAGTGTCTTACCAGAGCATGTGGCATATATTGTATAATATGGAATGTCTTATTCATAATGCTGGGCCATTCTAAAAATACATTTTATTACAGAAAATGTTGATTGATGCACTTATTGTAAGTGAAAGTAATATGATTTGTTTTCATGGGGTCTCAAAAAGAAAAGATACTCAGAGCAACTGATTCTGACTTTAATATGTAGGTCTGTAAAATAATAGAAGAAAGCAAACGTTACAATATTACTTACTCTCTCGTGTGTGTCTGCTTAGAAGCCTTTGGTATATTTTATGCCCTTAATTTTCTCTTGCAATATGAAGGCACCTTGCCATTTCTCTTCTACAGCAGTAAATGGATCACCTTGTTGCCCATGGAAGGTACTGAATTCACCATTTTCATTTTTACCTTTAGAAAGTCAATGCTCAAAAAATAAGAGGCAAAAATAATCTATTTTGGTTGCCTGATATGGGTATAGATATTGTTTAACCAGCAAAATAAATGATTTAACTTTAGCTAAAGCAAGCACCTGTTTCTCTGACCCTGTACTGCTGCATTATTTTTTTCTTCTGTTTTTATTCTTTCCCCTGCATAGAGGACTTGAATGCCAACAAAAATAGTCTAGAAGTATATTAATATTCTTCTCCATAAGCTATCAGAGCCACGAGTATTCTTTATTTCAAATGCATTAGATTCCCTAATGAAGTTCTTGAGCTGCAACGGAGACTGGAGCATATGCACGGGTTATGTTGTGCATCTCAAAGGTAGAGATATGTGTAGTTTATTTTGACCTACTGCATCTGAGAGGGAAGTGAATGGGAGGGCTATGTAAGGCAAAGTCTTAGCCATAGGCCTTCTGTCAAAGGGGCATAGCTTGCTTTGGAACTGGACCAGCCATCAGTGTAAACTGTACTGTGTGAGTGCAGCAGGGGAAAAAATGCAACCCCTCTGCCAGATCTCCTGCTGCAACCAAAGGAATAGTTCCCCCCTTCTGTGCCTTGCTCCATATTCTATCTTTTTAACAGCTTCATTTCCTTTCTTTTCAACATATCTATCAACGAAATGCTTTCCATCATTTCAGGCTATTTTTGTACGCTTATCATAGTTACTTCCTTGGGTAAATAGTTTCCTGGCGTTGCTGCTGGGAGCTGGAACATGAGTAGTGGTACAGTAGGTACGGGCTGTGTGGGAGGTGAGAGGCAGCACTACAGCAATCCTTTCCTTTTTTTTGCCTGCTTCAAATAAAACAGCTCCCACGTCAGCAGGGTGGTGCTGTTGGAAGAAGGGGAAAAATGGAAAAAACCCACCAAAGCTCCCCAGAAATCCTACTCAATTTTGTGGATGTAAAATGCATTCAAAGAGTCAAGGGGCAGAATAACTACATTTTCCAGTTTGCCTCTCTGCATTCAACTGTGTGCTCTTTGCTATTTTTTGGATGTATTTTTCCTCTCTGCAGTTGATTTAGAGTGACAGTGGCTTTTATCAAAGTACATGGAGGGAGCAGGTTGCAGAGTATGGGTGGAGGCTGTAGCATGGGCTTTTATTACTGTATTTAGAGATTCTGCTATTTTGGCTATATAAAAAACAAATTGGTGTAAACAGGTGGGGACTGAAAATCCCTACAATGCACAGCAGGAGCATGGAAACCATGGTACATGTTTTTCAGACTTACAAGAACATGACCTATACGTGTCTGTTTATGTGCTATTGTTATGAGTGTATTCCGACTTCTTGCTTCCAGTTCAATTATTTTTTGGGGGGGTTGAATGCTGCTCCATCCACAACAAAAGTAACTGTTTCCTCACATGCCTTTTGGGAGGAGGGATTTTTATCAAGGTTCCCTGGGAACATTTGTTCTGCTTTCTTACTGAGCTTTTCTGAATTTATAATCCCACAATATTTAATGGGATTATGGAGGAGGGAATTACATGGGTGTCTCTGCATATAAGCAGTTCTCTAAGCCTTGAAAGCTTTTTCTAGAAAGCTTTTTCTAGAAGATGCCATAGTTTTCCTAGTTTTTATATCAACTTGATACATGAAGTAGTAGCAGAGCAGGTACTGACTTAAAAGAATGCATAGAGAGAATGCATGTAGAGAGGTTGGTGCTGGTCTCTTCTCAAAGGTGATTAGTGATAGAACGAGAGGGAGTGGCTTCAAGGCACAACAGGGTAGGTTTAGGCTGAACATTAGGAAAGAATTTTTCACACAAAGGGTGTTCAGACACTGGAACAGGCTGCCCAGGGAGCTGGTTGAGTCCCCATCCCAGAATGTGTTTAAGAGTCGTTTAGTTGTGGTTTTGGGAGATTTGGTATAGGGGAGGAATTTGTAGAGTAGGGCTGATGGCTGGACTCAATGATCCCAAGCGTCTCTTCCAACCTGAATGATTCTATGATATCATGTGTCTAACATCTATGCAGAAGGAAGACAAATATATAAGCACTTTTAACATCTCTTAAAACGCCCCAGTTTGTTAGGGCTTCACATTGAAATGTGCTGGCTGTCTGACTTCTTAGCATTAAATTGGAGTAAAGGCATTTTACTAAATTCTGTTACTGGGTCATTTCTTGTTCATTCTATATTAAAAATTTGAAATTTAAAATAGTCTTGACTTTCTTATACACGCTGGAGACGACCCAAAGAAATGCTAACATCCTGAAGACAGAGGCAAGGTTTTTAGGTCCCCTGTTGTTGACAGTTATTGCCTTGAAGCAAATATAGACTCCTGTGTAATACCAGTTTTAAAATTGTTGAATTAGAAATCCAACCTTCGTTGTGTTTTAAATCAGTCTTGTGGTTATTCAGACAATCTTGATAGTTATTTTTTTCACCCCGTATGTTCCTAGCCAAACAAATGTCCTAGGCCAGTTGTGAAATAGATGAGGCAAAGCTTTTCAGAACTTGTTTGGTAACTTCCTTGGAGCTCCAAGGTATTATGTCCTATTTGATATTAAATGCTGCCTGTGAAAAATCAAGTTTGCAAGCTGAAAGGTGTGAGTCCAAGAGAGATCACAGGAGCTGGGAGTAGAGTTATGAATCTGACTGAACTTAATTTGATTGTGATTGTATTTGAAGGTAATTTGAAATAATTCAGATGCAGATGGAGTTACTTTTGAGAAAACTTAAAACTTAGATCTCTAAGTTTTGTATGTTAACTGAAATATGTTAACTTCAATGAGAATTTTGTTATTCAGCATAATGTGGTTGCATCGGTGGTGTAGTTAGATACTCCTCTGTGATGATTGTCAACTGTATCCGTACTTGAACTACAACTTTGATGTTATTACTACCTTGATTCGTAACTTGATGTTAACTTTGAAAATGTTACATCATTAACCTAACTAAGGAGCTGGTATGACATTACTGCAATTCCCCTGTTTTCTGGGTTTCAGCCTGACCTATTGCTGTGGTGCAAAGAACTCCATTGCTAATAGGTTTTTGTTTCTTCCCCTCAGTTCATGCCATTGAGTTATGCCGTGCTGCTACTATTCAAAATAAAGGCTTAAAGCTCACCTTTATCTTTACAGATACAGATAATAGAGTTCTCATATCCGTTATGTCCTTTTTCTATTGGATTTTTAACAACAGATTTCACTTACTAATTTTGTCTTCTATTCTTCTAGACATTACAGCATTTATTAACTGGCTTGACTTAATGAAATAATGATCGTTACCTAAAAATAACCCTTCAGTGAAAACATCTAGATATCACCCCTTCACCTTTAGGCTCAATAGCATTTGGTGCTTTGCTTTTCTCTTTTTTTTTTTTTTTTTCCATTCCAGTAAGTTAAATGTGTTAGTATGTTAGAAATACAAGCCATAAAATTGTCTTTGCATGTTTTAGATTGCAATAGGATTATGGTCATCACTCCAGCTAAAATAAAGAGCTTTTTAGGAAATTGGCAGGACTGGTATGGACACAGGTGTACAGTGAGGTTGAAAGGGATGTGATTGCTTGTGATGTCTAGGTGGCAGGCAGGCAAAGAACACAACCCCTCAAAATCCATCAGGACAAAGCAATAGGTATTATCTTGATGTCCTTCAGAGTGGACAACTCGGGACATTGCACTTGTTTCTTATAAAACCCAAGTGGAGCACACCCTTTTTCAAAAACACTGCCAACTGGACAGTTCTAGTATCAGTATCACCTCTCACCAACTCTCTTTAGTTTACCATTTAGCATTATTGAATTCTGTTATAGGAATAGAGGGTAAAGCTTGATGCCATTCTAATTAATCAGCATATTTCATAAAATATGATAAAGTGACTTTTTATGGTGACTAAAGAAATTAAATAACTTTATCACATAGATGGTAAATAAAGTATTTTTAAATCTTCAGTTGTTCATGTTTCAGATTATGCTAATATAAGACAGGAATAGATGTTCTAGCTTGATGTTTTGTTTCAAGTAATAGTGAACACAAGGTTTCTGGAGGCAACTGTAAGCAGCTGGACATGCTGGATCATACCTTCTGGATGAGAGGAGGTAGACATAGTAAATTCAGAAGGGAACAGAGAAAGGTGATGTTAGTGTAGGTAAATCCATCATAGCTTCAATTCTACAAGGCCTTTTCTAAATCAGTTGACTAATACAAGGAAGTAGCCAACAGTAACAGATTTCATACAAATAAGTTATGGGTCAAATGTCTGAGCCACTTTTAATAGGGAAATTCCTTCTTTAATCCATCCAAAATGATAGCAAGTCGAGTAGGCTTCATGGAAAAAATAGTAATAAGAGCCCCAACTCTTACCTGTGAAAGAAACAAAGATGTGATTTTGTCTAGTTCACCGAGTGAAAAGAAGTATAGGTGAATTCCCTGCTGAGAGTACTGCCTTCAAGATTTCTCATTTTCTTTAATATATTAAATTTGTTGTTGTAAGCCAACGATATTACTATTTTTCAGCTACAGGAGTTGTCTTACCTCTTGCTTTCCTTGACTAACATGTTGCTTCCTCATTTTTTCTTCCATTTTGATCTACACAAAGAAGGTATGTGTTCCCTAACTTCTGCTCAAGCCCTACATTTCCATATGTTTCCATAGGGTTAGGGGTTGTCAAGGTAGACTTACTTTCTATAGCACACCCCAGAAATTCATCATGAATTGTAGAGTAACCTGGCCTAGTATTCTGCCCTGACACCACGTCACTTGGGGATCAGGTGCCACAGGACGACAAATCTCTTCAAAATTCAGATATAAAGTATTGCTCATATTCCCATCTCTAGACTGGTTGTAGTTGTCCCTGTTAAACCCTGGACTGACACAAATGGGTTTTAACTTTAAAATGGATAGGAAGTCCTCATTCTTCTTAGCATTTGTCTCAATTCCTATGGTGTGAATCCAAAGATGTTCCTAACTGGGTCAGAAAATTAAGGTTCAGCACTGACATGGTTGGAAATAAAATAAAGTGAGGCCTTTTCAGATACTATTTGATTATTATTTTTTTTCAAGACTTGAAATAACTGTGACCTGTTGATCAAAAGATCCAATGGTACAGTCATGGAAATCATCACCAAAGACCATAAAATGTCTATTTAAGCGTCAGAATGAGCAGCTTTCATCAGACAGTGAATCAGTCTCACTGTGCTGATGCTTCAGAGCAGAAAATGGAGAGAAAAGCTCTTGTAGCTAGTTACATTTCTACATTAGGACTTTTCTTTCTTAAGCTGGACAGATCAATTTTAAACAAATTTGAACTAGCCACTGAATAAATTTCCATCTGTAGCTAGAATTTGGGATATTGTAGAACTTATATTGATCACCACCCACACCTTGCCCTAGGAGACAACAGAGACTATTTTGAAATGCTACTGCGTAAGCTGCATCTGAAGATCCTGCCCATTGTTCAATTTGACCAGCCTTCAAATATCAGCAGGATTGGTGCTTTATCATGGGGACAAGTTTGTATTTCATATCACAAAGAATTCTCTGTGTATAATATTTGCCATAAATGTTACTGTACAGCGCTGCTAAACTTACAAATCTACTTCCCAACTGCATCCTACAACTCACAGTGGTCACTTGCATTTTCACGTCATGAAACATGCCAAGCTAAAGAATGGTACGAATCAAATGATTTAGCACAACTGTGCAGAATCTGGATATTTCTTTTTCTTTTAACTTCAGCATTAATCCCGCTCTCAAACTGTCATTATGCCAGTGCTTGTAACTGATAGAGGCTAACTTACCAGCTTTGTTTCTGTTTTGCACTAGTGTGCGTCTCTTATCTAGAGCATGAAAAACAAATTACACTTGTTTGAAAGAAAGCTGTTGTTATTTATACCACAAGGTGTTAATTGAAGTTTTTTAAATCTGCTTTGTCAAGCTGAGGAAGGCAGGGGGCGAAGAGAAGAGGGAAAAGGATTCAGCTTTCACTTTCTTCAATAGATCACCTTAATTTCACCTTGAAAATCTAAACAAATGATGGTGCAAACACCATTTTTCATAAGAACATGGAGAAGTTAGAACAGGAGGCTGCCAATTACTGGACTAGTGCTTAAGGTGCTTTCCTAACACGTGAGAGAACCTGGTTTGGATCCCCATCATCAAGTGATGAGGTATGAACTCACATCTCTTACTGGAGTTGACCAAGAGCATTTTGATGCAATATTCAGGGTTAGGGTTACCTCAATCTCTTGTTTTCTACAGCTTTGTAAAACAAAAAAAAAAGTCATTGGCACTCCTTGGTGCAAGAACTTACTGCCTTGCCTCCAAGTGAATGCCGTAGCCAGCAGACGCTCAAGTCACTCGCTACTTTCTGCCCAAAGCCTGGGTGGGAATTTTGCACAAAATGAAATACTGTCAACAGAAGAGGAGCCACCTTGGCATGCTGTAAGAGCCAGCCATTGCAACATTCAGCAGGCTTGTGCAAGGATTTGGTTCGAACAACAGCTTGGGATGAGGCCAGCAGAGAGTTTGAACCAAGATGCTGCAGTGCAGTCCAAAACCACCACTGCCACTTTTTTCACTTTCTAGATTTGCCTGTGAAAAAACATATTTTAGTTTAGTACTAAACTATGCTGTTTATTACATTCAATTCAAACACATTACTAGGGATGGTTTGGTTTAACCAAAGTTGTTTTAATGGATACTTTTTTGCTGAAAAGTCCATGCAGCTTTGATAATCAGAATTTTTGCAGTCGTCATTAGGTGACATGTTTGTGGCAGAGAGAACGTCTGTGAAATGACTGAATGATCCAGTTTGCCTTTCTGGCACTGATACTGGCTAGTGTTTTCTCAGTTATCAGAAAATCTGCACGTATCACAGCTGTGGGATGAAAGAGCAGTACTATGTACAATATTTGCAACTGGAGCCTTTGTATTGTCAAGAAATCATGGATAAATAGAAAAACCTATTGTAAATGGAGCATATTTGTGCATCAGGCTGTTCTTAACTTCTTAGCACTGTGGGAAACACTAGAGAAAATAACACCAGCTGATTTATGGTCTGAATGAGCTTTCCACCAACTTCTAAAACACCTGGAAAGCAGGGATAATTGGATCTGAACTTAATGGCATTAGCTGGATCTTGGTTAAAGGGGCCTTGCATGTTAAAGTTTCATAGTCAATTTATAATTTTGAGAGAGGACAACTGCTCTTCTGCTGAACACTAGATTGCTGTATTGTTGAAAACTTTGTTTCCTAAGGTTCCTGACCAGACTAAAGAGAGTAATAGATGACTTACACAAATTTACATTTTAATGCTACAGTACGTGGTGATCCTCCAGTATGTGTTGTCAACACTTTTAATTGATAGCTCTCACATAATTTGGCAATATATTTAACAGAGTTTAATCCCAAGTACAATTTAACAAGAAAGGTGCCAACTACAGAGGCTGGGCAAACAAGTTGTTAAAGTTCCCAGTTGCCTTCAGTGCATTTGTTTTCAAACTAGGTCTCTTAGTCTATTTCCTATCACTATGTCCTGAGAAGACCTTGTTCTAATTCTTTTTAAAAGCTTTGGTATGTGTTCTTCCCACAGTATGCACAAGTATTTCCATTAGAGTTAATCAATCAACACCAAATAACAAATGCTTTTACCGTTAATGGGAGTGATGGGTGTGTGAGGAGGGACAGAACCGTGCGTGTAAAGGCAGCATGAAGAGCGGAAGGAAGCACTGCTGGGTATTTGATGTTTGATAACATCCCAGGCAGCTCTAGTGTCAGATTTGTATGGTTGCCTATTGAGACAGAGCTGGATTAGGGGGTTGTAATATGTGCAACTTGTCTTCCAGTCATGGACTTCACCAGATAATGGAAGATGGAACAGGGTACTGCTTAAACTAGATAGGGATGGGAAGAAGATAAAAGAGTAATTAGTTTCAGAAGCATCCCGTCTTTTTGCACTTATCACTCTAACGTACCAGATGTTCAGCACATTCCACCTGGAGATGTTCTGTGGTACCTTGGTAGTTTAAACAGCGATTTCTACTCTTCATGTAGCAGCAGTCAGGTCTAGTATACTTGCATATTTCTAATTTAAGCATAAGGAGACATGTAATTAGCTGGTAACACTCCCTGACCTCTTACATGAATCCGTCAGTGATAAAAGGCCGTGACACACAGAGCCCAAGAAACATCTGTCAATATGCAATGTTTAAGGCTGAGGGAACCTTATCTGTCATGTTTTTAACTTGTGCTGTCTTTTAGCTGTTGAGGCTGTCTCTGCTTGCTGGGAGAGTTTCAGACAAGTGACAAGGGATGGTTCTGCATTTCTTGTGTTTCCCTGGAAGGCAGCTCACCACCGAGAGATGCTGCTCCTTGGCAACAGCTGCATTATGAGGTGTTCACCATTCATCAGATGTGGCCTTCTGCTTTGGTTTGCTTCCATTGGCAGGGAGGAAGGATTGATGGGCTGACCCAAACAGCCCTTATATATATTACTGTACTCTTAAGAAGGAAAAAAAATGCAGTGTGAGTAAAGCCTATACCCAGCATGGAGTCTGATATACCTGGCTTGACACATGGAGGCCAGCAGATATGAGATGTTTGCTGTGAACTCAGCAGACCTGGTAGATGGATAAAATCATGGAGAGCTCCTGCTGCCATCCCCACATATCTCTTACTGCATGATGGTCGGTAGTGTAAACATATGTGGGTCTTGCCACAGTAAAAGATGACGTAAAAAATGTCATTTATGAATCTGGGGACCTCTGAGTGAGTGAGGATGGTAAACGGTGGCTTGCGTATTGACAGCTCTGAGTGATACATATTATGGGTTATTTTTCCAGTCATGTAATTTTCTTCTATTTTCTTTTAGCTGAGAGACTCCCTTAGATACAGTTGGAATTCATGGGTACTTCAGCTTTTCTTTGACAGCACTGAGGTGCAAGCTTAAAAGCAGCTAAATCTATGTCTTTGGGATTAGAGGATTTGTATATAAAATTAAATTGCCATTTAGTCCCCTCAGAGTTCAGCCTGTTTTCTTTAGTTACGATTGCTAAATGGATATCCCTGATAAAATAAACATACGTGCAATTTCCTTATCCTAATTTTTAGTTGGTTACTCAGCATTGTTGGTGCTGAACCTTCTTATACCAGAAATTAGTGTCCATAGCCGGCGGTGTGCTAGGGATGCAAAAATGTAAGTGCACAAAGGAAGAATGAACTGCTGTTCAGTGTTTTATTTTTTTGCACTTGTTATTGCAGCATTCAAACAAGTCCCTATCATTTTGGCTATACCAAAGGTTTTTTTTTGTTTTATTATTTCTCAAAGAGATCATAAACTGAGTGATAAAGAGGATGAGTATGTATATTTTTGAAATTATCTGAGGCTAATGTTTTGGGTTTCCTTGCACGCATGAATGACTTGAACAGAAATCTCATACATGACAAATGTCTGTTAAGGACTGTAAGTCCTGTATAATCTTAAATAACAAATTCTTAGAATGGGGTATACTGTAAAAGTAAGGAAAGTCACTGGCTGAAGATAAGGATGACAGTGTTGCCACTAATATTTTAACTAAGTTCACAATTTATTTCAAAATAATGTTAGTTTAAAATTAGTGACAGATATTGATATTTTGTGCAAGTCACAGCATATGAAACATTGGACTAGAAAGGTAAATGTTTAGAAAAATGAGTTGCACTTATAAAAACCCAACTAACAAACTACACCCCACAAACTGGGAGCATCATGATTCTATGATCTTATCAAGCACAAAAAACTGACTCTTGCTAAGAGCCTTTTACCATAAGCTTAAATCACGTAAGTTCCAAAGATGCTGTGATGAATGTTTTATAAATTTATCACGTTAAAAGTTACCAGGCTTCTAGGTGGAGTGAGGGAAGAAAGGTCAAAAATATTTTTTTTCCCGTTTTCTGCCTTTATCTTGCTTAATGGGCCACATATCTGCAAAAATGATTTGAAATGTATGAGTGGAAAGAAAAATACACATTCAGAGTATTCTTCAACTATAATTAATAACAAGCATCATGAGTCATTTATTGCTTGTAAAGGCCGTGAGACATTTATTAATGTCACATTTTACTAATGATTTAAGAAGGGTGAGTTAATAGCTCCGAGTTATGACCCATAGATACTATTGACTCGTCTAGTATTTTGTAATGTTGACTTGAGTGTACTTATGTAGTGTTAAATGCTCTGGCCCGGATCTGATATACACATGCTTAATTTGAGAAGTTACAAAAAGGCTTAATCCTATTCACAGATTTGTGAATACAGCATTTGCTATGGGACATCACACAGTCATAATTGGAAGGATGTTCATTAAGCGTATTTCATTAATACATAATATGCACCATAAATACAGTGACCTTTGAGATAATTGTAATTTACATGTTTTGATTCATTACTACATTTTCTTCTTGTTTATTCATCAGGCATGAAAATGTGTGAATTTCTTAGCTTCCCTATGCCTAGCAATATATCATGTGCTTTATGATAACCCATAAGGGACATTTTAGAGAATCTTTTGCTATCCCTGCTTTAAATACAAGAAATGAAAGAAAGATGGAATTACGCACTTCAATTAGCATAGAAGTGACTATCTTTCACTTTATGATTTTAAAAGTAAAGATGTAAACAGACTTTATATTCATTGGAGACACAAAGATTCTTGTAGACATACCCCAGCCTAACCTGAGAGCACCATCAGCAGAAAGCTGACAGCATCTCTGCTGCTGCTGGGGTGAATATGGTGGCCTACACCTCGCTCGGTGCTGCTGATCACTCTTACACTTGTTTAAAGCCAGTTTGGGCATGTCTACATGAGCTATAGTCACAGCTGATTGCCAAGGCAGATGTCGTATGTAGTTCCTGTGTTCCTGTTTAACTTGGCAGATGTGTCTGTTGGGGAAAAAAAACAGAACATAACAAAAACCTCCAGCCCCAATGCCACCCCACACTACCCAGTATATTTATATTTTTAAAGCAAATCAAGAATATCTCTGATAATAAAATTAATACAATAACAGTTGAAGTATGATCTGTTCAATTTAAATCATCAAATGGGTCTTCTAAAGATTTTGAGGTGAAGTTTAATTTTATCATTTGAAAATATTTTAAGCATAATATTAATTATTTTTTTTTGTTTTCTGATAAGGGTTAGAGATGACATATAATAGTTGAAGAACAAAGTCTGTCAAGAACGTGAAGCACATGCATAGTACATGTAGACTAAACATTCGGTTGTGATACGAGTGTTTCTACCCATAACCAATACTTAGTTCCTTCCTCTTAAAAATCAAATTATGATGAAACAAACCTGAAGGGCATATTGTTCAATTTGCTATTATAATGGCCCAAGTTATAAAATGAAGCTTCCATTTCCTTTTTCATACCTAGTTGTATTAAGGTTGCATGTACCCAAAACAGCGAAATGTTTTAATCAGAAGTGCAAGAGGCATTTTTATATCCTCTGCCCCGACAATTTGAATCATTTCCAATCTATTGATTGATAGTAGATCTCATTTTATTAACTCACCATGTTGACTTTCCTAATGGAGCAATTATGCATCTGATGCTCTGACTCAGCAGCCACTTCTAATGCATGCACATCACTTTGATTCAATTTCTTCAAGGTAAAAGGGCAACTCTGTCGGTTAAGCTTTTATCTCTGTCACTGTGGTCTTGTATTGATGAGCTCTATGGACAACTTTAGCTCACAGAGTCCTTCAAAATAATCCCTGGAGGTTGCATTTCACTCTTTACATGAAGTACTTTGGTGAGCAACAGTGATCTACGATCTATGTATATCTGTATGCACCCATAAAACTCCTCCACCCATATCAAGATGTTAAGGACACCAACAGTCTGTTCTTTGCTTGCTTGTGGCTGAGGAGAGCCCTAGTCCTTTATATGTGCATAGCTTCTGGAAAGACTCTTCAGCCTTTTGGGGAACTCTTGGAGTTCAACTTGATATACCAAGGAAGCTATCACACGAATAGTAATTAAGATCATGTTGTTGCTGCTGCTTTTTTTTTTCTTTTCTTTTTTTTTTTTTTAATAGAGTATACGGCTGAAATGTTAAGAGACAGCATATTAAGTTCCAATATACCACGTATGAGAAAAACCTATGATGAGAAAAAAGGGATGTGAGGGACAGAATGTACGAGTGTTGGATTACCCTTGTGGTGTTTCACAGAACTTCAATCTTGTTTTTAGCTATACTTGTACCTAAAATATGATCTTGCAGCCTTACTGACTTCCCTTTCCCTCTATACCACTCACCACTCACCCAAAAAAACAACCCCAAGCACAGAAATTGCTTGCTTTTAGTTTTTCCAGTATAGCACCCTTGCCCTTATTATATTAGTGTTTCTTCTGAGCCTTAATCTGAAAATCCATCACATTGAGCCCTTGGAGACTTCTTTTGAAGGTATGGAGAAAAAAAGTAATTATCAGGCTTATGATTATCTGTTCCAATATTAATAACTTGCAGGAAGTGAAGATGAAATTTTGATTTGTAGGACCAAATCCCAACTGGCAAATGGCTTCACATTGGCCTTTAACCAGAATACAGTTCTCTGTGTTGTCTGGCCCCTTCAGTCTGCCCCTATGTTGGTGACTAAGATGATGATTCCACATTTAAAAGGAATAGCAAACTTCTCAACAGCAATGCTTCAGAGGTATTGCAATAATAGTGTGTTTTGTGTGGGGTTTTTTCCCTGCATGTCATTGTGTCTACAAGGTCTCAATTTTCAGCAAATGATCATTAAAGTGATGTTCATTCTGTGCCCTCCTTAAAATGGTGATTCATACCCAGACTTAATGAGAGTCTGGATACAATAAATGGTCAGAAAACTGCTGGAAGCTGTAATTGGCTGAGACGGACTAGCCTAGCCTTGAGTTTCCTGCAGCAAGGACAGAATTTTCTATTTGGATCAAGGAAGAAGGAAAATACAAGATGATACGTTGCATCCTTTTAAGAGGAAGACTCAGAAGCAAATCCCATTTAAAATAAATCAATTTGCTTCACAGTATCAGCCTAAACCATATCTTTTCTAGGATTTTGCACCTTGTGAAGGTAAATACTTACTTTTTCTTTGTTTTCTGAAGTCCATATTCTTGGATCAACTTTAAAATGTGTTCTCACACAAAAGCAGGTTTCAGTATCTCAGAACAAAGCCTTATGGTATCTGTTTACTGCTGGAGATGGTATTTAGCAGATGGAAGTGATTTTGAAGTCTAGAGCAGATATGAATTGGTTTTGAATTTGAATATCAGAAATTTTTATCTTTTAAACCTATTCCTATTCCAATATATAATCTGTTGGCACACAACTAATATAATATTTTCTTCACACCATAATTATTACTTATGTTTCTATCAGTATTTTATGGTTGATGGAAAAGTGGCAGAGCTAGATCTGGCAAAGCTGGACAGCGATTATCTGTTTGCATTTTTGGCATTCTTGGCCTGGTGAGTGTTGTATTTTACACTTAATGCTTCAAGATTATCAATGATAGATTAGCATGCTTAGTTAAATGTTCTTAAAATTGCTTTTATTACAAATGCTTTTATTAACTGTTCAGTTGATCCTAGGAAATATGTCTTATTTTTGTGATGGATGTCACATCACAGTAATACTTCAGATTGTAAATCAGTTGTTGTTTTATGCTATGGTGATGCTGTGTTAGAATCAATTTCAGATGAAATGTACTGAGATAGATATATTTTAAAAAAAAAAAAACATAAGGAATTGCAAAATTCCTTCTGCTGACTTGTGATATAAATTCACAAAGTCTGTCATCTGCCTTACTGTAGTGTTGTCCGTAGACATGATTAAATTTACTGAAAGTAAAATGATGGAGCCTGGCAAGTCCAAGAGTCATCAGAGTTAAAGAGATACCACAAGTTTATGCTTAGCACTGGGATGTGTGAAACTCAGGATTGGGAACACAAAAGGCTGTAAAAAGAGTACAGAGCTTCTGTTTAACTCTTGATCTAAAGGCTGTACATGATCTCACACCTATGTGCTTATGTAAGAGAGCTTGGATGCTATCTATGATACTATATACAGGAATAAACGCTGAGGTACATTTATGTAGACACTATACAACATCTATGTTTCTTTTCTAATCCACATTCTGGAATGTAGTGTCCCTTGGAAAGCGGCTGGAGATGTGTGAGAATTTTGGATGGTATTTCCTTGAGATTATTTTGCTGGATGCTCTGGATTCCTTGGTTTCTTCTTGTGCAATGGTCTCTCTCGTTACTGCTAGTCAAGTTATAGAATCATAGAATAGAGATATATAGATGTATATAAAATATCCTCATCCATGTATTTGTATAGGTCAGAAAACTAAAGGCTGTGCTCTACTTTGCTCTTTTAATATGCTCACTAAAATTTCAATTCTCTTCCAATTTGAAAAACATCATCAAATCTTCATTGCTAATCATCTGCATCAATAACTTATTTAGTTATGTATTTAATGATTTTTCAGAGATACCCTTTGTCTTGTTATGCGCCTGCTCTGAGCTGGTTAAGCGTGAGGCAGATCCAACCTAAAACTTCAGTATAGCGGCATTAGCACAGAGTAATACCTGAGCTAGTAAGCCAAGGCTCTTAGCTTGAACTTTGGCTGGCTCAGGCAAATACGGCTCTGAACATATGCTAAATATGAAACGCAAACACTGATAGCATAAATCTCACCCTGTGGGGCCTCGGATCATTCTGTACTCTTTTAAGTGCCAAACACATAAAATTTTTATGTCCTTCAAAAGAATATTTTTTATACCAAGCCATATTCTAGCCTTCACCTCAAAAAGAATATTACTAAATACAATTTAAATAGCAATTCTGAGTGTCAACTAGAATAGGAAACATTGGTTGCTGTGAATGTCTTTCGAAACAGAGTTACTGAATGATTGAGTAATTACTGTTCCACACTAATAATTACGGAACTATTAATATCTTTATAAAATGGCAACTCTACAGATGCCAACTTTTTCACTTGAAAGTCCCCTAGCATATAGGTTATAGTTAGAGCATGGTAGGAGTCTGAGGCTGTCCTCATCGTATTCATTAAACATGTTGTCATTAGATACGTAAAAAGTGTCACTAGCACCTGAAGAGGCTACATTAGAAACTCATTTAGACGGAGGCTAATTTTAATCACTCTCTATTGTGTAGAAATAAATGTTAGTTTAGATTAACACTAGACCTTTCTGAGGTGCTGTCAAAATTACCCATGCAAATAGTTCCCATAAATATATTTTTTTCTTTGAGCAGTGATTTTTTTGCATACTAAAAATAGATTTTGATGTCAATATCTCCCTTCAACTGAGAAACTAAAGATCTTTATTACAAGGCTAGGCCCTTAGAACAGATAAATCCCCTAATAAGTGTTGTGTGGGTAGGTATTTGTAAACTACTTTTTCAAATACCACAGTGAGGGTTTTTGTGGAATTATACAGTGGTGTTTTCTCTGCTCTCTCCATTCTGTTTACCCTTCTCCTTTCCATTCTCCTGAGCAGTGATTAATGCCTAGGATCAGCATGGTTGCTGCTGCTATGAGAATATACTGCAGGAGGAACAAAAGAATGACGTACGATTTCAAAAAGAGCCAGATAGTGAAAAATTATTACAGCCTGCTTAATTATGGGCTTTTTCAGAGCAGCATGTTTAGTTTTGCATCACTTCAAAAACTAATAGTTTCATGGCTTTTTAAAAACAAGATCGTGAAGAGAAATCTGCTGTACATTATAAAAAAAGCAGTGATTATTTTTTTAGTGTAATATTTGGGAAAGTTTAGGCTGAAGAACAAATTTAAATAAATCATTTCATAAAAAGAAACAAATATCACCTAAAAATACAGAAAATGTGATTCACCATTTCCACCCAGCTAGAGATGTTTGTTCAAGACTGGTTCCCCTGCTGCTATCCTAGTCGTTGCCTTTGATTTCAGCGAAACGTAGCAGTCTGGGCAGGGACAGCAGCGCTTACCTATGCCTATGGTTTTTGTTCCTCACTGCCTTTAATTGGCAAAGGAGCGAAATTAGGGCTTGGGAGAGGAGGTTTTCTGTCCTTTTCTAAGGCGTTCTGAGAAGCTGCCATCCCTCCCCTGCTGCTGATGCCTCTCAGCTCACACTGCCTCATACTCTTAAAAGTAACTTTCCCTTCAGATGTGTGGGGGGAGCAGGAGATGGCTTCACAGTTTATTGGATACTCTTCTTTTCCAAAATACTTGGTCTTGTGTGCCAAACTTGCTAGGAGAGTTGCTTTTCAGATTAGAAATGCAGAAGAGAGGGACAAAAAAGTGTAGTTCTTCAAATACAATGGTTCCCAGGCAGAGCTATGCTGTTGAGCCAGGTTAGAGATTGTAGCTGACGGTTGTTAAATTTGTCTAACTTAATCTTCATGAAGTGGGCTCTTGGGCATTCATATGTCACCCCTTGTTCTGAGTCCACTATCAAAGCCATGAGCTGGCAATTTTTGTGTTTCCCTAATGGAGCAGATGTCAGCATGGTAATGCTGAACACACATATACACATATTGTGTGCACATAAAATCCCAGTGGGTCTGTATTTGGTATATCATAGAATCATAGAATGGTTTAGGAACCCCCCTGCCATGGGCCGGGACACCTCCAACTAGACCAGGTTGCTCAAAGCCCCATCCAGCCTGGCCTTGAACACTTCCAGGGATGGGGCATCCACGGCTTCTTTGGGCAACTTGTGCCTGTGTCTCACCACCCCCACAGGAAGCAATTTCTTCCTATCATGGATGGGGTGCAACTGATTAACTGAAACGTGCCTTTGTGTGTTAGGTGTGCCTTTTAGAAATACCCTGGTTTTTATTTTTAAAACCAGTTGTTAAATGGAGCATCTTCTGTTCTTCTCTCTGTTACCTTAACAAGAAATGTTAAGCTTTATCGTCATCTGAAGATGTGTTTTAACAAGTCTTGTGCTTGCTAATGTCTGAAACCTAAAGTAGCATTGATCTTAAAAAAAAAAAAAAAGCAGATTAATGGAACATTCACTGTCATCAAAAGCTGAAAATCTGCTGTGTTGTTTCACACAACTTGGAGTTATGCAGGCAAGCATATCAAGTATGAAACTACCGATTTTTCTTTTAATAGTACCATTTTAATACTGATTACCTAATTGTGTGCACCATGACCTAAACTGAATGGGATATATTTCAGAAACAAGTCAGTTCCAAATTCATTCCAAAACTGATAGAACTTAAATTATCTGAGAGCTGATAGGGTCTTTATTTTTATTTTTCTCCTATTTAGTATTAGCAGCTGAAGAACACTTTGCTAAAGGTTGGATGAGTGTGGAGGCAGTTCAGTTTGTATTTGATAAATCCTCTCAAGGCTTTTCAGGAGAAGTTTCTGTTAAGAAGGTTTCTTGGGGTAAAGTAGTCAGGGTAGACTTATAATTTCTGATATTTGTGTGGTAAAGGATGAGAGGGGGAAAAGCCTGATCAAGTATCTCACTATTACTCCTCAAACATCATGAAGAGAAGAATAGAATTGCAGCATTTGTCCTGTGCCTCTGCTGTATTTTTTAAGTCTAAACTTTGTTTTTAATAGGTCTGTGTCTTGTTTTCTACTTTTGTCAACATCATACATGTTTTCATGTATAGCGAAGCCCATATTTCCCTTACTGAATGTGCAAAATCTCTTATTTACCCTGAGCTTACATGATGTGAATGTCATGATAGTACTGAGGCATTTTCACACTGATTCTAAAATGGGAGGTTGATTTACATGTGTATTTTTATAATATCGAGAGGAAAAAGTAGTTAAGTACCACTATTTTATGGGCAAGAAGAGGGTACTTTGTGGTCTTCGCTTTGTCATGTGAAAGTCCCTAAATAGCTTTTGGCAAGAGGATAACTTAGAACTTGCTTTAATCACAGAGGTGTTTTGAGAATAAACCTTGAAAATGACAAAAGGAAACCTGTAATTATCTAACGGAAGACTGAAAAGGTTTTTTAAAAGCAAAACAAAATGTAAACACCGCAGTTTGCAATTGTCTGACCTCTCCACATGCTGTCCCATATCTACATATTGTGGACATTTAAGGCATGATTTTCCAGAGTCCCATTATCCACCAAATGTTTTGAGTGAGGCCCTGGGATCACAAAAACAATGTAGAGCACTCACAAAGAAAACATTTGCTTCACAGGTAGCAGAATTTGTGAAGTTGGAGAATTTCTTGAAAAAATTAGTCATTTCTTCCTAAATGTCTTTATTACTTCTGTTATTTATTAGTTTTTTGACCTCCCTGTTGCCTTTCTGCCAAGGATCGCTGCAAGAAATGAGTATTTGCCTCTTGATTCATGAGGAATGCTTGTTTCTCTGTACAAACAACATATGGCCTTTGAGAACGTCAATTCTTGGGAAACTTTGGTCAGAAAAGGAATTAGAAGGGGAAAAAGTTTGGTGGATCCTGTTCTTATTGATGCCCACTGGAGTCTGGGATTTTTTGAAGCCACTGTTGTCCTTCTTGACTGTGACTGAAACTAGACGGTGACTTCAGCTCCCTGTTAGTGTCATCTCAAAAAGCCTATGTCCATCTGAGGAAACACAACAGGCATCTTTGCTGTTGCAGCAAAGGTTTACATTCATTGCTGTGGCAGGTCAGCAAATGAGCCTGTTCCTGTGGGGATGTGGCTGGATCATGACAAGTTTAGGTCACAGTGTCTCTGTTGCTGCAGGGGAGTGACTCTTCCCTACATGTCTGCTTAGGAAATATTAGTGTCAGGAAGCTGAGTAAATCCTTATTTGAACTGATGTGTAGCTTTATAAATGACTCTAATGTATTATGTCCCTGAGGAAAACCATAAGATTTTTTTTGCCTGTGAAAGATGTGAATTTTCTTACTTCCAAAATGCAAAAAGCTAGGGTGATGGTAATGACAGAGCATGGCAGCACCCAGAATAAAATGTGGATGAGACAGAAAAGATAGAAAGAACCTTGTTAAATTGTTTTGTAGTCCCATCCAGGATAAGTCTGGGATCAGTTTCAGCCACTGCTCCGATGCCAGATTGATCCTTTTGAACAGTTACAATTAACAACCCTGAGATGCTGTTTTGATGCTTCATACAGTGAAGGGTCCCTTTTGGTATTGGAAGTAACTCCTGCAATTTAATAAGTAGCTGGGAATATTAGCTATTCAGCCTCCAGGCATCCTACCATAGCAGTTGTATCAGACACAGATTGATGGTGATAGCTGAAAGAGCATGCCTGATTTTAGAGTAACCCAAGGGAAGGACTGCAATGGGTCATTTTTTATTAAATGCTGACTTCTGTATTCTTTTGGCTAAAAGAAAATAGAAGACAAAAGAAACACATAATCAACTTGCAGTTATTATGCCCCTAAATAATAGTTGCTTTAAACTGGCATAAGTTGGCACTGCTGCCAAGAGAAACAGTCCCACCTTCCCCTGGCAGCTTGTTCGCATTCCTCCACCATTGCCTCCTCCACTGTGCCAGCACGAGAGTATGCACAGCTGGGCATTGCCATGGGCTGAGGAATTGACACAAGGTAACATTAATCTTGGAGAAATTGCTGGATTTCTGTATTTTGATTTTATCTCCAATGAGTTGGTCGCTCCAGCTTTCAGCGTGACTCCAATGGGAGTGACAACACAGGGCAGGAGCACGGGACCAAGAAGAGCAAGTTCTGCTCTTTGAGTGATGGTGTGGCACCACGGGAGATTTGTGCTGGCCCAAGTGAGGGGACAATAAAGGCTTATAAGGTGAAGTTCCTGGACTTGTCACCTTTTAGGTAGCGATCATAATATGAAATAACCTTTCATGTCCCATTTCTGGGTAGATGGTGTACATGGAATCCTATTATACCGTGGATGCAGCAAAACATCTGTTCTATAGTGGTGATTTTTTTTCAATAGGCTTCCTCTGTTTTTATTTTGGTGTATAATTCTCTGTAGAAGTACTTTGTCTAATGTTTGTACAGTGGAGTTGGTGCACTAGTTTTAACTGCAAGTATTGTACAGAGGTCATCTAAAGATCTTGATTTAGTCAAGGAAAAATTAATACTATCTCTGAAGCTGTTTTCTACTTGGTTAAAAAGAAAACAAAGTGAAGTGCATGTGAGTGGGTGTAAAGGTGCTAAGGAAAAATTTTTGATAGGCCTTTGTATGTGTGTTGGATGGTGTTTGCTTCCTTGTGCAACTCTACTGACTCTTGTCCAATTTTTTTTTTAATCATGAAGTGAGCTTGTATGGGCATATATTTATTTATCATAAACAATATAAAAGCTTTAAAATCTCTTTTCTGTCATCCACTTGTGAATTAAGTATCCTTCACATAAATAACTGTGGTCTTAAATACATTGTTTCGTTAATTTACTTAGGTAGCTGACTTGAGGACAGAAATGTTTTTTTAACACATTTGAGATGAATGGAAAATGTGCTTTTACTGTCCTTATGAACCCACCTTCTGCTTTTTTTTTTTTTCCAACAACATTAAAAAAAAAAAGCAGTTGATAACATACTAGTGGTGCTCCTGTATGTGACTTCTTTAGTTACTGCTGTTGATGACAGCAGCTTCTGCCTTGCTCCTGGACATCCCCTGTGTGTAGAAGAATGCCTCTCTACATCTTTTTTCCTTTTTTTTTTTCTATCTTCCTTCCTGAATACAGCTCCCCTAAATTGGCTGGTGCAACCTCCTTTTCCATCTTGAGGCCAAATGTTGTGGGGTCTTGTGATGGCTCTGGTGTCTCTCAGCAGCAACCCTGGGCTCCCTGCACCTCCCAGGCACCCGGTGCCTTTGTGCCGCTGTTCTCCTGACCCCCTTGCTTCTGTTGGAGCTGCTTTGGAGCAGCAAGGAGAAGAAGGGACACCATGGAATAGCGTTGAAGGGATGTTTTTGTGAGGTGTGGAGGAGGAGTTTCTTAATGGCAGGGGGAGGGGCAGGGAAATCGTCCTTCTCTCACAAATTGGGATCCCAGCATCACCTACTGGCTACTCGAACATTTGCTGTGTTACCAGTTTTGATCTCCTTATCTCCAAGGAACTTTATATCACTTCTTTGGCCAGCGTTGGAAGTGTCAATCCAGCCATTACCTAGTTTTGGCAGACTCTGTGGAAAACGGCGACGGAACCTTGGAGCTGAGAATTCTTATATGCAGATATAAGCTACTGCTGGTCAACTCTTAATGCCTGTGTTAACCTTGCTGCTCAGGTAAGAGTCAGGGACTGCTGTAACTTCTACCCAGCACAAGCAGAGCACTTTGCAGAGCTCCACACAGTATGCACGAGTGTTACAGCCTGGAAACTGTGGTTTGTAATGTTATTGGGGAAAAAAGAATGCCAAATTGGGTTATGGGAAGCTAATGGGAGACACTGATAGCCTCTTCCCAGCCATAATCCTCTAGAATACAGGTAACTTCTAGTGCTCGCTCCTGCATTTGCACAACTGCCTACATGTACAATACATTTTCCAAACAGTTACGAGGATAAATGCAGCAAAAATCAAAATGCAGTATGAGCCTTAGTCTGTAACTTAAGAAAAAAATGAGGGTTTAGACCTTTTGTGGTTTGTCTGTTTAATTAAGAATTAACTTTTAGAAATTGATCTTAATTGCACTGGAAGCATCTTTTCTCGCAGCAGATGTTCAATAAAATATACCCTGGTCTTTCAACACCTATGTTTCTACTTGTGATGTCTTTTTTTGTGAAAAGTTGGTTTCACACGTCCAGTTTCTCACAAGTTGTCATCGGTTTGAATACATCATTTGGCGAGCCACCTGCCTTTCCTTTTCTCTTCTGTTCCCCACTCATTTCCTTTTTGGGCTGATACTGAAAAGCATAAGCCTGATGAAGGCCTCCCTTCTAAAAATTTGCTTCTCACATTGTGTTCTCTTGCTAATGCTTATTTTATTAGCCCCCTTCTTACTCTGGCAGTGCATGCAATGATGTAACATTTGGGGCACTTTTCCAAACTCTGATATTTTACAAGCAGTACACAGTGGAAACATTCACAAATCTGTTCCAAGATACATATACTCTGGGTATATATATCCAAATATAAATATTCAGATCTGTTTTTTAAGTTTTCTATTTGCTAACTGGTTAAAAGTTTATATTCACATGCCCATGGAGAATCTTTGCTTTTTGTGGTTAAAATGACAGCAGGTTTCCTAAGAGGGAGAACAATCGTTTTCTTATCTTAATGTTCCCTAGGCTTATCTGGAGTCCTTGAGCATCCACGTTGACAAGGCAAGAACTGACACCTTGACCAGCTCTGCAGTTGCTGACTAGTCCTTGATGCTTAGTAATCTGTTTGAAGTGAGGGGCTGCTGTGGGGTTGAGATTCTGACTTAGGTATTGAGCCTTTTTCATCTCTGAATGTGGGTGGTTGTTGTTGGTTTGGTAAATCGCCACTTTTTTGAAGGTGTTGGAGTTCTTCTGAAGTCCATCACTTGCTGAATGGAAAGCTCTTACATTCTTCAGAACAGGAGACAAAGTGGCAGTCATTATGACAGCTAATACTCTGTCCTCCACCAGGGAAAAATGAAACTGTTTTTCTCTATATAAAGTTAGAGAAATCTTAATGCTCTAAAATTCAGTTTTTATTGCTTGCTGTAATTGCATCATTTTTTTCTAAATTGCAAGTAAGGTATTGGCTTGTAGTCACAATCCACTTATGATGGTTAATAGGGGGTCAGTTTGTCTAGGAAAATACCATCTTCTAGTATGTAAATTCTGTGGCTGATCAAAGACAAAACCTGTGTCTGAAGAAAAGTCAAACTTCGAGAAACTTCAACATTAATGATTTGCATCTAGATTTGAATTAAATGTATTTTTTATAATAACAAATCTCTCCTTCAAATACTGTAACCAAAAGTTTATAGTTTTGCAAATTCCTGGCCCTGATTTTTATTCTTAGGTTTATTCCCATTCTTAGAACTTAGTATGGGAGAAATTCTTAACCTTGAGCATCTGATATAAAGCCCTTAAATTTTAATCATCTGCCAGGTAATGTCCCATGAAATGAGACTGAAGACAAAAGTAAAATCTTTGAAGCAAGTGTCTTGGTTTAATGATTTTTAAATTTTTGTTTTTAAATTACCAATCACTTAATTTGAATCCATCAGTGGTAAGGACATAAATCTTGCAGCATCTAAAGAAACGTTTCTTGCCAGAAACCCCTAACCTATGTTGACTTGCTTTTCTGCTTAAGGTTGTTACACATTCTGTGCCAGTAAGTCTGTGCTTTAACATTACAGTAAATTCAAAATCAGATAAGCTTTGAAAGAATTAGAGGGTATATTAACAATGCTTGGCATGTGTGCAATAACAATATTCAATTTCTGGTATAGATCCCAAAGATCATTTTTAATTTGGTGATGTGTTTCCAACGTGCTGGGAAACGTCGGGGGGAATTTGATAGCGGGAAGCTACATGGTGTTGTCTGAGCCAAAACTTGGCTGTCCAGTGTCAGTCCCTACATCTGTGGTGTCCTTGTTGGGCTAAGGCAATCTATGTGCATGGGCTACCTTTGGCAAAGGTTGTCTGGTCCCCGGTGAGACATTTGTTATCTCTAGTGATAGCTCACTGCATGGGATGCACAATTGCTGGTAAGAGCCCTAAAGCGCGGCTAGGATTGCAGGATTTGTCTTCTCATGACAACCTGTGCTGACATTGACTTAAAACGTTTGTGAAACATGAGAACCATTGGGTTATAAACTCCCTAATAGCAGGATTGCCCTCCTGTATTTGGGGGTGATACAGGATTTACACCACTTCATGCTGCTGGAATATGTTTTGTCTTAATAATACTGATGTTATTTTTCAGATTACTATATCTGAAATAGTATGATTTCTGCAATTACAATAGCAATGGCACATTACAGAAGTTTGCAGATATGTTAATTTACATTCTAGCTCTTCACCTTATGAAATTATCAAACACAGTTGCCTGAAAAAACATTTAGTAGCTGCGTAGTTAAAAATGCATGAAAAAGTCAGCTGAGCCTGGAAAGGAAATACTACCTGTGTTTGATGGAGCACGTGTCTACGCCCTTTGCTTCCTCTTGACTGAATTGATATTTGAGGATATACTTAAAAGTGTGTGCTCAAATACTTGCTTGAATTGTGGCCTCATCTCTACCTCAGAAAGAGATGAGTGCTCTCTCCTTGCCTATCGACCCTTCTAACCACCACAGAAATGCTACACCTAACTCTGCCAAAGCAATATTTGGCTTTCCTGCCTGGCAGACAGGTGAATCTTGAAAGTATTTCTTGGAGAAATTGTTTTCAAGAACACTGGGAAGAGGCAGGGCCCAGAGCCTGTATGTTTGGCTAGACAACCAGTCGGACACACTCTTCTTGAATTATGGCTGTGTTGCAAAATGTTTGTGTAACTTATCCAGCTGTAAGCAAGGTCTACTTTTTCTTACTCCTTTCCTGAATTTACATGCTGTTCTTGGTCAAGTATTAACTCTTATTTGAAGTACAATTAGTGGAGGATATGACTGTAAGGTTCTGCTGCAGATAAATATGTAGGAATATATCAAGTCACGGTAAATATGAGGTAGTGGGTTTTACATCAAAGGCAAGTTAGAGAAACACATTGGCCTGATAACTGGCATAGCCCAGCTATCTCAGCTTTAGTTTTCCTGCATAATTGTTATTTGAGCTGCATAATACTTTGTAGTAAGCTTTGGAAATTTTAATAAATCATTTGCATGTGGATAGAAGGAATTTGTCATTAAGTTAAAAGGAACAAATCAAGTCTCCCCAGCTGAGTATGAAACATCATTAATAACTAAATATCTCTGTCTGGTTTACTGTCCCTTTACCCAAATAATATAAATTTTAGTTTGTTTCATATGAACAACTAAAACAAGCAGAAAAGTACTGGATTTTCCAGAGTGAATTGCCATAGTTGCCACAGAAATAAGCCAATGAGATACTAGGGTTTTGAGGAGCAACCAAATGTCTGTTCAGTTCATCTATATATGAATAGCATACAGTTGTGGCAAAGAACATGAATGTACCATATTCTTAACTATCATTTGTCATCTATAACTTAAGTAGTTTTCTACAAAGGAGAAAATATTTCGGCTTTTACCGAATTCAGTTCTTGATAAAATCTTTTTTTCTAGCTGGTTTCTATTCCTCCTAAATGCCTCTACTGCATAACTGTAAAATTGCTGCTTTGTGATGGGCAAATCAATAAAGTCTTATTAGTATGCTCTGCTGCCTCTCATTGCCATCCTCCACTGTAGTGGCCTTTCTTTGATGAAGGGATGCTGGACATTGTGTTCCCAACGTCCTCTGATTTGTGGCTAGTGAGGTAGGAAGGTCAAAAGGGATACACGATCTGAATAGCTCAAATAACCATTAAAAACAAGCCCTTCTGTGAGCAGCAGAGCAACGAATGCCTGGTTCCCCCTGGATATGCCTTATGTTTGGATTTTGAGAGCACTAGTTTCAGCTTTGTGGGTTTTGAAGCCTTCATGACTAAATTCTGGTGCCTGATACTGGTGGCTCGGGCTGTAGCCCTGACCTCAGTGGGAGCATTACTCTAGTCCATGAACCCTGCTGGACCTTGATATGTTTGAATCTTTGCTAATACAGGAGCTAAACCCAGCTGATGGCATTCAGAGTTGTTAGAGAAGAAACAAATGCAGAAAGTGAGTGCTAAGGTGAGCATTTCTTTTTCTTTCATTTATTCAAAAATTCAGGAGCTGGTGAACTGCTGTGTGTATTAGGCTGACTGGCCCCAAATGGTAACAGTTACTAGTGCTAACACAGCCGTTTTCAAAAGTTCTAGCAAGTTTTGTTTTCATTTATTTTTTTTTTAAATGTTGAATTTTAGATAGAGATCACTTGAGGTCAGGCTATCATAGCAAATAGCAGAGTATGCTATCACACAGGGACAGATAACAGGGGATACACCTACTGGAAATGCTAACAAAAATATGTCAAATAAAACTGGAAAGCACAATCCATGTGATCCTAAAGCTTATCTATTCCAAAGAAAAACAAATTACCACTTGTAAATAAAGTGAATCTTAATGTCTTTATCAGACCTTCACCTTTTAATAAATAGCTTCTAAATATAGCATCAAATCAAATACTTGAGCAGAGCATTTGTGTTTTCACAGCAGTGTTGCAAACTGCTTTTATGCAGCTTTTGTCTTTGGTCTGTGCAAAATGTGTTACTAATAACAATGCATCTTACTTAGAAAATAATCTTCTGGCTGGTCATTTGGCTCCAGTGATATCAAATCATAATCTCATTTTTCCAGGTGCTCTAGTCAAAGATGTGGCTCATTGTGTATTGGAGACTTTACAGATAAACTACTGGTAGTCTTGATTGTTGGCAAATTGTTTAAACTGGCCTCCAGGTACAGCATCCTTGGGACAGTCTGTGGACGTTATTACCAAAACAGGGATAACAGGATGGGCAGATGTACCAGAACATGGAGGCTGATGTTTCACGCCAGAATTTTCTGCATGGGATTGTACATTTTAATAGCTTTTGTCTCAGAACTCTCTAGTTTCATAGAGGTGCAAATGGTCCTAAATGCAAACACAAATGATAATGTGTTAAATTATTTAAAAGGAAAATGTTTAAAAAAAAATCTAGGGGATGTGAAATAATGAAATCAGCTGATAAAAGTTTAAAGTAATGAGGCAGAGATGATTTTTAGCCACAGTATATGGTTAAGCTCAAAAATTCCTTGCCAGACGATGCAGCAGAAATCTCTTCAGGGTTCCTAAATATGTAGCAAATACCCCAAGCTCAAGAGAGTCCATGAGCTACTGAGCTGGGGAGGTGTGACAGTGTGACAACGTGCTTCTCCTGCTCTTACAGCCTTCTCTGCGTAACTGCTGTTGGCATCATTTGGGACAGGAGAAGATGGGACTGAACTCACCTGTGGTCTCACCTGTTATGGCAGCTTTTAAGTGCCTAAGCTGAAATTCTCACTTTATTGAAGGAGAAACAGAGAAATGGAGGCGATGTCTTTCTAGCTGGTAACTGCCTGAAGACTAATGAAAATAGAGCATTTGTGGTCAGCCCTGGGCTACTGGCAGAGCTTTTCTCCGTTGTGTAGAAGACAGAGGTGACTGTAGCCCACCAGCAATATGGTTACGGTATGAACTCCACACAGTTATCTTAAATTTCTCCTTTCTCCTTCAGTCATCTTCTGTTGCAACTAAGGCAGCTGGGATCTGAAAAAAGGTACTTACTAGTAAAAAGGATCTTGTTAGTAGTGCTATTTCAAGGCATATTTACCCAATTGTTTAGGGGATTTTTAATGCACAAAAAAAGACAGACTGTATTATGTTTTGGCCTCTCTTAAAACTCCTGAGATTTTCTTTTGTTTTCCCCTCTCTCAGGTGATGAGTCATCAGGTTTATCAAAGTTGTACATCACTACCTAGAAATCATATAATTTATTTAGAAATGCTGACTTCCACATTTTATCTGCTAAACTAAGCAAGTACTAAACTGGCCTTGATCAATGTGCTTTGGTCAAGGGCACTGGCAATTTACTGACTCTGACCTTCCCTGCATGTTTAAGAGCCTAAGAAAGGGAAGGTCAATGGCAATTATGCCATTTAAGAAATTAATGGAGAGTTAGGCAGCTAAATAACTCCAAGGATTTAGACCAAAGCTTGATGTAATTATTTTTTATCCCCCCCTTTTGTTTTATAGTCAAAGGCTCATTCATTTGTGAATGAACAAGGTAGATCTAGAGGTTATGAGTTCCAATATGCTGTGTCTTTGTGCTTCTAAAAAATAGGCTTTTATATCTTCTACAGAATGATAATAAAAAATAATTACCTAATCTCTCTGAAACTGTTAAAAGATCCACATAACAGTATTACAGGCTGTGATGCTAGTCCTCATGTATTGGACCAGCTCGATAAAATTTAATCCTGTTTTGTCAATCCCAAACTATTAATTTTGGTTGACAGAAGATGTTTAAATATGCAGTACGTTGTATGGTGCATATGCATCTGTAAAACATTTTTGCAACACGTAATTACTTAGGATGTTTTAATTCCTGAGTGTCTAATCTGAGATGCTTTTAAAAGTCCTAATGATCAAGAGAGTGCTCTACATATGGCCTGAAACTGCATTTTCAAGTTGAAAAATTAGAACCAGAAGCAACCAAACCCCATTAATCATATTGTCTCCAAAGGCACATGAGATGCTCTTAGAATTCAAAAAGTTGTTGCTTTTCAACATGAAGCAAAGTAATCCTTTTAAGTACTTCTTCATCGGTTTGTGTTGTTCTGGGGGATTGTTCAAGACAAAGGGTATAATACGGAGAAGAGTTGACGGAACAAAATTGTTCCTAACTTTGTAATTGACACCTTCAAAGAATTGAAGCCAAACTGTCCTGCAAGGTCTTTCTGTTTTAACCTTGTGATATAACTCCCAAGCCATTTAATCCAGTGCAGCACGACAGAAATAAAATTACATACTATGTCAGCAGCTAGAGTAATTTTGTCTTAAGCCAATTAGTAAAAGATCACTTTTTACTTTTTCCTTACCTGCACTGCCTACCTGCTGTGTGCTCACTTCTTATGTGTAAATGTTGGATATAACTCTACAACATGGAGAATTTTGGTGTCTCTGGCCAGACTTTTTTTTAAAAATTGTTTTTGTACGGTCAAGTAGGAATTGAAAAGTACGTGTGAAGTTGTATATGGAAATACATGTAGCGGAGTGAACTAGCAATAGTGTTCCCTGCCTTGTAGGGGTAACATCAAGATGTTTGCTACTTTGGCAAGTCACTATGATATTAGCTAAAAATTCACATTTTCATCAGAAAGTCCCAAGTTAAATGCACATCTTTGTGGCTGGCACTGTCACGTGTGACTGTTGCAGTGGTATTTAACATAAAGAACTGTAAGGCATTATTTTTGCCCTGCTTTAGCCTCTGATGTGGGTGTTGTGTCATCTCCAGCCTTCTCAGTCCTCCCCAGTGATGATGAACTGAAGAAGACTTTCATTATCTTCCACTCTCCAGTTCCTAAAATGGAGCAGGATTTGCAGCCTGATATTTCTTTAAGATGCTTTTGTTCACTTAAAGGACTTTCATCATCTGAATATTCATTTAGGCATCAAATTGCACATTTCTTGAGCAAGATGAGGATTAAAGCTTTCCAGTGCTGTAAATTGAGATGCAAAAATGAATCACACATCACTTGAAGAATTCTGACTTTTAAATTCATGTACTGCAGTTGCTATAAGAATGTGTATTGAAACAACCATCATCATTGTTTTCTAACGTAGGCTATGCTTACCACAGCGAAATTGTGAGCACTTGTATGAAGGAGATGTGGAAGAACAAGATGTTATTGTAATTTGAGATTTCTCTCAGTGTGCTGCCCTTCTGCTGTGTCATTTCCTTCGGGTTTATGTGAGGAATGAGGGGGGAGACCTTGGGTTTGTTTGTTATTAGGAACTGTCCTGTGGGCATCCCCTTCAAATACCCCGTAAGAAAGTAGTTTGATTATATTTTTTTTCCCCAGTTGTGTGATTCAAGATTTTCTGTATCTTGTCAGGCATTGAGATATATAAATTGTTCTTTGCATGCCAAATACAGGCTTTATTTGTATAAACAGTTACATTCTCATGCCAACATCTAGCTTTTATCTCAAGCACTTAGATACCTTAGGAAAACTCCAGATAAATCCAGTGAGTGTGTTTTTTCTCATAAAACATACAGTACTATATCTTTTGCAGTCCTCCAGGTCTGCACCCAGATTTTGGTGGTGCTGGGGTTGGTACCAAAGCTGAAGCCCTTTGGGCAGGGGCATACGGTGGCAGCTCAGAAGCAGAGTTTGAGAACCACCCTGTGGTAGAGGTTACACAGATCATCTTACTCTCTCTAACTATTTTTCTGCAATAAACTTTAATTTTTTTCTCATAGCAAAGGAAAAATACTAGCATCTGGTCCTGATGCCTGGGACTACAGTTATTTTTTTATGCATTTGTTTCATTTTACTACCCTATGAATACTATTTAAATTTGTATAGAAATAATTTTACTGAGGAAATAATTAACTGTAGTCTGAATAAGTATGCATATGTATGAAGAATGTGCCACTACTGGAAAGACACTGTCTTTGTCTGATGAATGCTATAATATTTTTGAAAGGTGTGATGAAGTAGAGGTAGAATTATTCTGCTTTTATTTGTTTCTCCTATTAGCACCACTAATGCATCTTTCTTAAACTAAAATGCTGATAGTGAGCTTTAATAAATCAGTTTCATGGCTGCAGAATCTAGAGGACATGGGTTAATGTATGGCAATGAGTGCACTTCAGTGTACATGTGCTTTGGAAAATTATGACTGGAAAGATGTACAGAAGTGGAATCAACTTGCACAGTTACTTGTGAACACCAAATACATCTCAGTGAACTGAGAAAATAATTATATGGAGCTTTGAATCCAGTGATTTTTATTCTGGTTGGAAATACCTGCAAGACAGTTAATTTCAGGTGATAGTTAAAGTTAACTAAAAAATGGGTGCGCCGTTGATTGGAATCTTCACTGGTAAGCACAATGCACAACTGTGCAGAGACAGTTTTAAGTTTATGAGGTTCAAAAGCATTCATGAACTACAGGTGGGGAGGTTTTGCAATGATTTCAGGTGGGGAAAAGAAGTGGAACAGGTGTGTACTGTAGGAAGGAGATGCTTTGCAGGAATCAATGATGTGAGTGCATACGAAACATACGCCATTTAAGGAGGGAGAATATAGGAAAGCATTATTAGTATATATTTGAGAAAACTAAAGCTCTTTTTTGTTATTGGGCTTTTTTTAGTTTATTTTAATTTTTCCACGAGGAACATATAATGTTATCCCACAGAGATTCTCTTCCATTCATTTCCAGATGCTAGTCATCCTCTGGCCTGCAGGCTGTGTTGAGCTGGCTGATATTTTGGGTTTTTCGGCATTTCTTAAGTAGTGTGTTTGTTGCCTTTTGTGTAACACATTAAATGTTATCAAGGGCATAAACATTTAAGTCAGCTTCAGGCAGAGGTCTTCTGTTCCTACTTAATATTCTGCCCCCAATAGCTGCATTCTGCATTTTTGTAGTGCCTCAGAGGAACCTGACATTGGTGGGAACAGAACTGGAGCAAAGCCAACATGTTTTTTACAGGAGGTTGATTAGACTTAGACATGAGAACTGCTTTGGGAAAGAAAGAATTGGACATTTGTTGCCTTGCACTAGGAGTAAGTAGCAAAGCCATGGAGATACCATAGGAGTATTGAATCCTCTCCAGTTCTTGTGGCCTCATGAAAGAAGTCTTTACAATTTAAAGCTTGGAGAATAATATTTAATATGATGCTCTGTTGAGTGACATTCCGGTTCCAAAAAGCGATATTCCAATTGACAGGTTTTTGAGAGAGGAATTAGCTTAGTCTATTAATAATCATGAGTTAGAAAACATTTTTCTGTCCTCATTATGGATTGTAGACATCAGTTCCATGTGGTTTTTAGCTTTCTCCACCATAGCCTTTTTTTTTGCTTCCAAAGTTATGCATTTTAAACTAGGACAGCGGTCTTTACACCTGCTTGCTTGCTCTTTCCAGCCTCGTTGCCCCAGTCCTGCTCATAGCTTCTAAGTCTCCTGACCTATTTTAACCATTGTCTCAGTGGTGGGCTGCAAGGTTCTTGCTAGTTTGGTGAATATTGCCACCCACATGGAAGTAATAAATCAGATTAGTTCTTTTGCCAACAAAAAAATTTGCAGCATGAGCCCATTCTGTCTTAAACCTGTAAAGGGAGAAATGCTGTCAATGCATCTACCACATAAAAACATAAAAGAAAGTCAAAGGAAGCTGATGTTTTACTAAACTCCAGCAATTCAAACCACTAGACAAAAATCCATGGGAAACCAGTTTCATTAGTGCTTCATTAGCCTTGTTTAACAGACTCAAAAGGAAATGAGCAGTATACACGAGAATTGAATACTGTTCCAAATGCTCCAGATTATTTTCTAACTTGTATTTCTCATGAGCTGTTTAAATTGGCCAACATCTGCAAAGATATTAAAAACTGTTTCTGCTACTGGAAAATTAGAATATACGCCTTCTGCAACCTGCTCTATTGCTTCTCTTTTCTTCTGCCTTGCTGAGCTTGCTCTCATCTGCTTTTAGGTGATGTTAGCACAATTCAGACTCTCTGAAACCGCTGAACTTTGTCATACATGGTAATTTGTGGGAGCAAGACATTCTTTTGAGTCTAACG
>VXBJ01004576.1:4965-27175 GCA_013400055.1 Nycticryphes semicollaris | reverse complement strand
TATGAATATATATGTACATATATCTCTCAGACTAGGAAAAGTAGTGGCAATTAATTGGAAACTGATAGATCTGGGTGTAATGTACATGGTATAGAATAAGGGAGGTAGACAATGCCCTGCTTTTGGCAGTGACAGGGTAATTTTCCCCAGGCTCTGGCAGGGGACACAGGTATTCCATACCATGTGAGCCATGCCCAGTCCATAGCCAGAGGCTGGTCTGGGAGGCAGCACAAAGTCTCTTCTTGGAGTAGGTTGGGGATGCTTCAAGCAGGCTGGGAACATCCCTTGTCTGGTGGTGAGCAGTGGTACAGTAATCACATTTTGTACATTACTTTCTCAGTGTTATTTTTCTTGTTTCCCTGTTCCCTTTGTGATTCTGTTAAACTGCCTTTGTCTCAACCCACAAGTTTTGCCTTTTTCTTTCAATTCTCCCTACAGCCATGGCTGGGGCTGAGAGAACAGCTTCATGGTTCTTTATTGCCACCTGAGGCTAAACCATGACAGTCTGGCACATTAGAGCCACAGAAGTCTAAACCCCAGTGGACACTAGTGCACAGTGTACCCTATTCCCATGGAATCATAAAAGGACAGAATCTACGTTTTTAATGAGTGATGTCTATGATGTCATATTGCTTGTCTTAATGATTTTAAACATTTTTGAGACAACATTTTTTTTAAATTTATTTTTGTAATACACCTATAATGCCGACCATCATCCTCACCTAATGATTGTGGAACATAAAGCAGTAACTTGGCTTACATAAATTATCATGAAATCTCCAGTACTATCTAACCAGCTTGTGATAGAAATCTTATTAGCATTAGTCATTCTCTGTCAAGTGTCCAGTTCAAAGCAGAAAGGCATTTAAAAAAACAATCCCAAACATTTCAAGGGTAGTATCTTCCTGCACATCTCTCAAGAGAAAAACACATCTGCATACTGTGTTCTGAGGTCAAGCAGTTTGGTCACAAGCAGCAATATGACTTAAAAGATGTTAATACTAATTAGAGAACAGGAAAGGAGAATTGTTGTATTCTACACAGCATGAATGCCATTGACTGAATGGGTTTACATTTAAATTCTTTACCTCCTTTTAACTATGGTAAGAAAAGTTCCAACTAGAATACTCCATGATATTTTAGGTAGGACTCAAAATACTCTGTTCAACTAAATTGCCCTGGACATGAAAATAGAAGAAAAATAGCACTGAACAAAAATCAGAGTAAATGTATTAGCTTTAGTCTTTTATGTAATAAGCAGCAAAGACTCACACTTTGATGAATCTCAGGAAGAAGGAATTATGTCTCATAACCTTATATAAAGAGCATAGAGACACATTTCTTGTAATAGAAAGTGAACAGAAACTCCAACTTCCAGTCAAAAGTATCAGAATTAAGCATTTAATTGTCATGTAGTCTGTATGGTTTTTGTTAATTTACTCAGATTCTTAAAATTCAACAGCAAAACTGGCAACTATGTTTCTGAGCACTTACACTTTATTCTAGACACAGTAAAAGAAAGAGGGTAAGACAAGACACACTAAACCAAACATACTTTCAGGATGTTAACTCTAAGGGAACTGTACGTGTCATTTCAGTTAAGGTGTATAGGAGGAGAGAATAGGGACAAGGACAGGAAAAAGCTACTGGCAATGGTTTGGTGTTTTTTTGTGTGTGTGTGTTTTTTTTGTTTTTTTTTAAATTGTCACAGCAGATGACACCCTTAATCCAATCCAGAAAAATCCTACAGAATCTTCAAAACACACAATATAATAATGCACTGAATATTCCCCGTGTTTACAACAAACAGCAAAAGCTGGGTGTTTTTAAGTTATTATTTCAGAGAATTCTGTGGGAACAGCAGGAATCCCACAGGAATTACTCTCTATGCGGTGGCTATTTGAGAATTACTTTCAGGGACCTAAGAAATACATCCATGTTGTTATTCACACCTAGTACTGACCAACCTCAACTTAAAATTTAGGGAAGGGAATCCTTTTAAATAAAGTAGACCAGAAGTGCAGAGATAAAATGAATTCCAATTCTGCCAGAAGATTTCACTACAGTCCTAAGACAAGTCATATCTAGAAGTGGGATCTCTTTTTAGTTCACAAAGACAATACTGAAACAAACTGAAATACTGAAAAAAAAAAAAAATTTACACTTTCTTTTAAAGCGGGAGGGGCAGGAGAGAAACTANAGGTAGGACTCAAAATACTCTGTTCAACTAAATTGCCCTGGACATGAAAATAGAAGAAAAATAGCACTGAACAAAAATCAGAGTAAATGTATTAGCTTTAGTCTTTTATGTAATAAGCAGCAAAGACTCACACTTTGATGAATCTCAGGAAGAAGGAATTATGTCTCATAACCTTATATAAAGAGCATAGAGACACATTTCTTGTAATAGAAAGTGAACAGAAACTCCAACTTCCAGTCAAAAGTATCAGAATTAAGCATTTAATTGTCATGTAGTCTGTATGGTTTTTGTTAATTTACTCAGATTCTTAAAATTCAACAGCAAAACTGGCAACTATGTTTCTGAGCACTTACACTTTATTCTAGACACAGTAAAAGAAAGAGGGTAAGACAAGACACACTAAACCAAACATACTTTCAGGATGTTAACTCTAAGGGAACTGTACGTGTCATTTCAGTTAGGGTGTATAGGAGGAGAGAATAGGGACAAGGACAGGAAAAAGCTACTGGCAATGGTTTGGTGTTTTTTTGTGTGTGTGTGTTTTTTTTGTTTTTTTTTAAATTGTCACAGCAGATGACACCCTTAATCCAATCCAGAAAAATCCTACAGAATCTTCAAAACACACAATATAATAATGCACTGAATATTCCCCGTGTTTACAACAAACAGCAAAAGCTGGGTGTTTTTAAGTTATTATTTCAGAGAATTCTGTGGGAACAGCAGGAATCCCACAGGAATTACTCTCTATGCGGTGGCTATTTGAGAATTACTTTCAGGGACCTAAGAAATACATCCATGTTGTTATTCACACCTAGTACTGACCAACCTCAACTTAAAATTTAGGGAAGGGAATCCTTTTAAATAAAGTAGACCAGAAGTGCAGAGATAAAATGAATTCCAATTCTGCCAGAAGATTTCACTACAGTCCTAAGACAAGTCATATCTAGAAGTGGGATCTCTTTTTAGTTCACAAAGACAATACTGAAACAAACTGAAATACTGAAAAAAAAAAAAAATTTACACTTTCTTTTAAAGCGGGAGGGGCAGGAGAGAAACTACAGGAACTTGTGTATGATTTAATGGCTCCTGCTTATTTTCTTTACTAATAACTTTGTTTTCAAAACATCCAGTAAAAGCATTACAGTTGTTCCTGACCATCAGGTGGAATTCTTTATCTCCAGAAAATAATTGCTAGGAACGTCTACAGGACCATACTTTTTACTTCTGCAGCATTTTAAGTGATCACCAGGTCAAATAGGAGTGTAAACACAAGGGTAATCACAACTTATTTTACAATCAATTATACATCAATTATATGATGTTAATTAAAAAATCCTAAATCTGTATTCCCCAATATTGTAGGCACTAATTAATGAGACAGGCACCCTGTCATGCACAGGAGTAGTTAACTGAGTTTTCCCAATTATATGTGACAGTTTAAGATTTTTGGAAAAAGCACTAATTTAAAATGACTGGTGATAGAAACTATGCTGCATCATGTGTCTGCAAAGTCTTTTTCCCCACACAGGCCACTGACTGATGAGTTTCACTGCAGCTCAAGAGAGGAAGGGCACTTCCCCCAAGTGAAAAAAACAAAGTTACTTTGTAATCGAAAAAAATGACTAAATATACAAAACAATTTACCTTTAAATAAATAAGTTCAACTACAAAGCAAATAATTGAACAGAAGGATGAACAACATTCATCTGTAACTTTTTCATCCTCAGAATGCTGGTCTGTAGAATTCTTGACTTGCAAGTGGTAACTTCTAATCCCTGTCACACACTAGTTCAACCAGAATGCACAGCCAAAACAGAGTCTCTCTAAATTTATGCAGGACCAAACATCAACTTACAGAATAATTCTTTTCTGGTCATTGATGCTTCTTTGCATCACTGCTGATAATTCTTACTAAAGACCACACAAGACTAAGATCCATTAGCCTTTCAAGCTGCAAAACTTTGAATCAGCTCAACCAGACATTAAAGGATGAACACATATTTAAATTCGCATTTTTCGGAATAAAAAACCATTTTATAATACTTTCATTAACCTATTTCACTTTAGAGGGTACACACAGTAGCAACAGTATTTGCATTCTGTTTGCATTTGCATTTCATTTGCAATGAAAACATTGTAATATTTTCAACAGATTCTCTTTCATAATTACTAGTTAATCAGCTTCCACAAAAACATGAAGTTTTACTCTGCTATAAATATAAGGTGAATGCATGCTTATGTTCCAGCTCCATTTGTTTACATCCATCTTCTGAGATGAACATAAGAAATTCCCCCCCTTAATATGTGAATGTAATCCTACAACAAAATTGATTTTGTTCCTCTTCAGAATTTTATGCATCTTACAGTTCCAATAAAACTCCAATATTATAGACTATATTAAACACTTCATATACATATATCTGTTCACATAACAGAAATACGTGTTCTTTTAAGATAGGAATGCTAACACCTTCATAAAACTATTAACAAATTTTAAAAAAAAAAAATCTGTAAAGCAAGAACACTTTTTACCCACTAAGACCACCCAGTAAAACACCTCACCTGCATCAGCTCTGGATCGCTGACCTGGTGATTTTCCAAATGGGGTCTTCATTCATCTGTGTTTAAGTGAGCAGCAAAGCTGCTGGACTAGGGTGAAAATCCAGTTCTTTCCAATTCCCAAAATATGGTCTTACACTTAGACTAAGACAGCTCCTTATTAATCCACCATTCAATCATGAATTTGTCTTTCCTCAAGTGTAGAAGATGCACTTTCAATTACAGTAGTCTGAAAAACAAAACAGGTAAATATAAATAGGTTGATTTGAGATTTAGTTATGATAAGCATTAACTGACTTGGTTAAGTTAAAATATTTTGTTTCACTTAAATGCTTGTTTTCATGCTCAAAATTATTTCATATTCCTTTACTCTGAAAACTTTCCGCAAACAGAGAGTACATAGGCAACAATACTGCAAACCAAATACTAGGGTTGCTACCTGTCCTTCATCTTCATATGCTCATAGGCAAGTTACATACCATATCAGTTCCATACCAAAAGGAAACCTTCTTACAAACCATCAAGCTTAGTACAGGGAAGAATGACTACTAGCTTAGAAGAAACAGAAGTAAAGCACAAATAAATTATAGAATTACAAAATTGTCTAGGTTGGAAAGGATCTTTGAGATCATCTAGTCCAACCGCCAACCTAACTCTGATAAAAAAAACAACCCATCACTCAAGATGTCACTGAGCACTATATCAACCTGTCTTCTAAATACCTCCAGGGACGGTGCCTGAACCACTTCCCTAGGCAGCTCATTCCAATGCTTAATAACCCTTTCATCCTTTCCCTCATCTACTGAGTGGGTCACTTTGTCATAGAAGTACATCAGGTTTGTTAAGCAGTGGCTGCCTCTCATGAACCTGTGCTGGCTGGGCCTGATCACCTGGATGTCCTTCATAATGGCACTCAGGATGATCTGTTCCATGACCTGCCCAAGCACCAAAGTCAGACAGGCAGGCCTGTTGTTCACTGGATCATTCTTCTGACTCTTCTTTGTGCATGGGTGCCACATTTGCTAGAAGCCAGTCAGCTGGGATCTCCCCAGTTTGCCAAAACTGCTGGTAAGTGATGGAAAGTGGCTCAGTGAGCACTTCTGCCAGCTCCCTCAGTACCCTTGGGGGATCCCATCTGGTCCCATAGACTTGTTTATATCCAAGTGCTGGAGCAGGTCCCTCACCACCTCCCTTTGGATTAGAGGGGCTACATTCTGCTCCCCACCCTTATCTGCTAGCTCAGTGGTCTCGGGACTCCCCGAACAACCTACTCTACTACTAAAAGCTGAGGCAAAGAAGGCATTAAGTACCTCAGCCTTCTCCTCATCCTTTGTCACTGTTACCTCATACATCCAATAGAGGATGGAGGTTCTCCCAAGTCCTCGTCTTGTTACTAATATATTTATAGAAATTCCTTTTTATTGCTTTTAATATCCAAGGCCAGCTTAAATTCTAATTAGGCTTTAACCTTTCTAATCTTTTCCATACATAGGTTTACAACACCTTTGTCATATTCCTGAGTGGCCTGCCCTTTTTTCCGAAGGCCATGAACTCTACCTTTTTTCCCCAGGTTGTGACCGTATCTCTTNCAGGCTCTTGAAAAGACCAAAGCCTGCCCTATGGAAGTCCATGGGGGCAGTCCTGCAGGCTCCCCTCCTTGCTTCTCTGAGAACTCTCTATTAATTCATGGTCACTGTGCCCAAGACAGCCTCCAACTGCCATATCCCCCACAAATCCTTCTCTATTTAGAAGCAGCAGATCCAGCAGGGCTTCCTCCCTAGTTGGCTCCCTCACCAGCTGTATCAGCAAGTTATCTCCACCAACAAGCGCCAGGAACCTCCTAGACTGTTCCCTCTCAGCTGCATTATGTGCCCAGCTGGTATCTGGTAGGTTGAAGTCTCCCACCAGGACTAGGGCAAGCAATCTTAAGACCTCTCCCAGCTGCTTACAGAACATTTTGTCTTCCTCTACAACCTGTTTGGGTGGTCTGTAACAGACTCTCACAACCTTATCAGCCTTGCTGGCCCTCCCCAATTCTTACCTGTAGGCACTCAACTCTACTACTTCCCTCAATTAGTTCTTGACATTCATAACCCTCTCTAACGCACAGGGCCATCCTTCCTCCTCTCCCTCCTTACCTGTCCCTAACTTAAGAGTTTGTAGCCATTGAATGCAACACTCCAGTTATGCGAGCCATCCCACCATGTTTCCTGCTGCACAGTGGCTCCACCTCCTCCTGTTTGTTGCCCATGCTGCATGCATTTGTGTAAAAGCACTTCAGCTGGGCTACTGGTCCTACCACCTTTTTGGTGTAGGAAGGTTCTAACTTCTACCTGACCATTCCTAGGCTGTAATTCCTAATCCATCAATGAGCCTTGTGTCTCTGCTGATGGAACTATTAGAAACTAATGGAAACTATTTCCATTTAGTAGAAACAAAACACCTCCACAGCCACATAAAGAGTAACTTTGATTCACAGAAGTATTAGAAAAAGTATGTTGAAAAAATCCATCATAATCCAAAACACTGATTTCATTGCTGGCTTCAGTAGTCATTGCAATTTAAGTCATCGGTTCATAGAAGATATGCAGAAATTTCTGGAGATTCTTGACACCTAAACTCATCAGATTCCTAAAATATTTAGTCATCACATTCCTGTAGATGAGGGATATCAATAAGGACAATTTTTAAAGTCCTTTTTGGGATTTAATTACAGAAACTTGTGATCGCTTAAGAATTTCCAAGAATTAGGGAACAGGAAACATTTATCCAGAGTAATCCCCCTAACATCAGTGCTGTATACAGCCAATACAAGTGAAGTCACATCATCCTGCTACCCTCATTTCTTTAAAAAAATGTCACACTGTAATCACTTTCTCTGTAATCTGTTAAACTGGTCTTCTCTCTTTTACTTCAGTTTTCACACAGGGTTAAAAACAGAAGAATGCTCCCAATGAGTGAGTCAAAGGAGAGGAAAAAGCATACTCTATGTTCATGCCTTACTGAACATGGGTACATGCAAGGACATTCCTTGAGGTATGATAAAACTGTTATGTGGAAAAAATGCGTTTACATCTGAAAACACACTTGCCAATTCTTCCATGAATCGCTACCATTAACTTCTAGGAACATTGGAGAAACACAGAGGAATACTCCCAGGAAAAAAAAAAAAAAAAGCAATAGCAAGATGAAAATTCTGTAATTACCAGCTTTCAGAAAGATGCATACTATGTTTGGAAGACCTAACATAGACATTCACAGTCAGGAGTTTGTGAAATAAAGCTAAAAATTGATTCACAGGAACTCAGTAATTTTTGCACATTTCATCTCTTCCTGAAATTTACCACTGTATACACAGCAATGCTCAATGATACCAGGACAAAAATAATCAGCTCTTAAAAAATATTTGAAGACACAATAAGAATCAATTAACTTGCTTAACTACTTTACTTGAACACAGCACAAGGATTGTTTTTTCTATGTAACTCAAAAATATTTTACTATTAATTGAAATACATTAGCACAGAATCACCAGTGACTATGAAAACAAACTGTATTCAGAGCACTGCTGTAATACACTACCATATTTAGTCTCAGAAGCACTGCATAAGCATGCAAGAGAGGTTTAGTTTCTTTTCCCTTCAGGAGAGGTATGCAGTTGAGAACCAGCTATGATCTAGTATTATGTTTTTCTACCTCGAAGAAAAAAAAAAAAAAAACAACTAAAAACCCCCAACAACAAACCCCACAGAAAAACCACATACCAAACAACTCCCCTGTCACAAACCCACAAACTGTGAAAATCCTTCAGATTTAGAGACTAACATTACCTTTTGCAGCAAGCTGTTGACCTGTTATTCAAGCAGCTGTGAATATTTTCTAACACCTGTGTTATATACTTCCCCCCGCCCCAAGATTTCCCAAGATTTTTTTTAATTTCACTGGTTGTTAAGTAGCTAAGTTTGTAAAGGTAACTGGAACACCTCAGAAGTTGTGGGTTTCTGTCACTTTAATTTTTTTGAATTGGTACATCCTCAAGCATTGCTACACTACAGATCTGAAGTCATAACTCTAAAAATGAAAATTACTTCCTAACCCTTTTAAAGTCACAAATCATCTGCTAGTGTTTAATGCAGTGTTTCACTGTACTGTCTGAACCTAAGGACACAAGGCTAATGAAGTCAGAATCTGAGTCAGCAGTTCAAACTGGTTTTCTATAAACTAAGTCAGTAACTGTCACTGATTCAAAACTTCACTGAAGATTTTCACTGAAAGCTAATGACAACTGAGTTTTCCTACAACTAGCATTCTGAATTCATTTTACATTTCAGTTTCCCTTTGATAGTTCTGAAGATATCAAGGAGGGATAAAACCCGATTTGCTGAAAATAAGCTAATGTTCTTTGAGAACATCTTAACTTTTAAAGTATATGTAATGAAGTCTCACTTACTTATGCGATTAAAAGAAATAAACCAAACCTCATAAAACTTAGGACTCTTAAATAGGATGAATGACAAAACACCGTATTTAATGCCATCATGCAAATATCTTAAACTCTTAATGTGAAGAGTCATCAATAAACTAACTCACAAAATGTAAAAGCTTTTACTACCCAATTTTATGACAAGTCTCAAAGAACGTCACATTTCACATAGAAGTTGAAAAGAAGTCTTTATTCTGCTTCTGATGTACTCAGTAGCAATAAGCTATACTGTTAACACCTTGCCTGGATGTATATAATATGATTTATTAAACAATCAACCTTTTAGGGTAATTCTGTTGATAGCAGCAGATACAGCAAAAAGAACAACAAGTAGCTTTGTTTTGATCCAAACTGACACATCCAAAACAAGTAATACTCATCTTTACAGACTGCCAGTAGCTTTCAGAAGAGAAATGCCTATGCCTACCAGTTAGGCACCAACTTCCCCAACACCTGACAGCACAGGTCAGCAGCAGCACAGCTGCAGCTTTCGCTTAAAGACAGGCATTCATTTTTTCGACTCATCAGCTGCAACTACTCACCAGTACAAATGTTTTGTTTGCTTGCTTTCACAAAGCTTCCCAGATCACAGTACACACAAAAAAACCAACGTGGAAATTAGGTCACTGTTTTGCCTGACAGCGTTATAATTACTGTGAACTGTTTCACAGAAGGTTAAGTATTGCACTAAAAATACAAGCCCTACAAATTGTCAATCTTACCAGTTTTAATAAAAATAGTACAATCATACTATCAGAGTAGGAATACACAATATTAAGGCAGAAAAAATAAAGTTATGTTAACAAAATATCTTTTTATATAAGCTTTTAAGTCCATGAAAATAAAATAAGTGTTACCACCTACAACAATTCTCTAGCTTAACTTTCAGTTAACTTCCACACTTGTTTTTCCACCAAATTAGACGCACTTCACTGCAACACAGAGTACAAGTTGGCTGTAGTCTAGTGAAAGCTGTCCACAGCAAAGGGATGTTTGTGGCACAAAAACATAGTTGCAATAATTAAAGCTAATAGCACCAAACCCATGATGTTAACTGCTCCACTCCTAAAGAGCATACCTGGTTTTTACTGCCTTGAACATAGAAGAAAATAGCATCGGATCATTTGCTGAGGCGCTGCTTTCAGGGTAGAAGTTTGAAGGAGGGACAGAATAACAGAATACGTTGCTTCCATCTCACAGATATAGAACTGCAAATTCAGATTATACACTCTCTGATGTTAACTACAGGCTCACAACTCCTCAGTAGATCTGTTCCAGCTTTCAGAACTCCCAGTGAGCAGGCCTGCTGGCACCACCTGGCAGACTCCCAACATTTCGCTTTCATACCCTTCTCTTGCATGCAAGGCCCCCCCTTAAGCTTGGATTGGAAGCTGTTTAGTGAAGGACCAGCACATCACAACACATCACAACACTGGTGGAAGGAGTCATCTGAAATGAAATGCATCAGTTGAAGAGATTCCTTGTTAAGTACTTCAGAGCTGCTGGACATGTTTCAGTTCAAGTAGTACTACGCTTTCAGCACTAAAAAGTTGAATACAGCAGGTGTTATTTAGACTCCCTAACTTTTACTGTACGAACAGAAAGATTCATCTTCTGCAAATTTTCCACACCTCATCCCCAAGGGCAATCTTAATGTCGAAATATCTCCTAAACAGCAAGGGAAATAAAAGTATAAATTAGCGGGGTTAGTTTGCATTTTTTTTTTCTTTCCCTAATGAAAAACCACTATCACTTTTCTTTGGTATAAGAATTTAGCCAGTCAAACTCTATATTTGTTTTGAAGTATCCTGCAGGCTCATACAGTATATTGGTTACTAAGAACTTCATGCCGTCACTACAGTTTTGTGTGGGTAGGAACTCTTGACATTCGAGAAGAAAGATTGTAGTATATAAACTCTGAACACAGAAGTTATTTACAGCGGACAACCATGAAGAGCAATGCATTTATTTCAGCTATGGATTTATGAGCTGAAGAGACTCGAAATCACATACTACTATCCCTCCCCTATGAAAGCCTCTGTAGTTTTATTCTCTACCCATAGATATGCTATTTGCTTACCATAGAGCAGAAATACGTAGAACTTGCAGGTATACAAACACACGCACACATATTTCATTGCATGGGCCTTGGAGCAACCTGATATAGTGAAAGTTGGACCAGATGATCTTTAAAATCCTGTCCAACACAACCCACTCTGTGATGCTATGTCAGATATTAATACATAAACAAAATTTTAAGTTACCTTCACGCTACAGTGCTGTGGCGATGTAACTGCAGATTATTCAGCAGAAGACTAAAAGAATCTAAAATCTGTGGAAACTGCCTATTCAAGTGACTGTTGTTGAGAACAGGACCACAAATAATATACAGTTTCTGCTACAGAGCAAGCGGCGCATGCATACATGCAATCAATTCTAGGGATCACACTATCACACTTTATGGTGATTCTGGAATGGAATAAAAATTTTTTTAACCTTGCAGCAAACTCCTGTATTTTAACTTTGTGTCAAGAGGCAGCACACTGCAGTTTTTATTTATGGATAATTATTTATTAAAACATTTTTGTTTTAAATAAAGGGACAGACTATTTACCATAACAGAGCAAAAAAAGGGTTTCCCAGTAAATTCTGAAGACAAGAACTTGGTATTGTAGCATAAAACCAGGGAAGGTGATGTAGGATATAAGGAATCTTAAAAAACCTGAAAGCACTGTAATAGGGAACTGTCAACAGTAGTATCAGTTTGTGAAACTACTTATCTAGTTCTGAATGAATGGAATAATTCTTCAAAGGATACCAATCTTTCAGAAGTCTTCTACCTCAGGCAAGAGCTTCAACAAGATTTGCCTAAACCATCTTTCAACACATGCTTACCATAGCTCTACCAAAATTAGAAACAGTTTTTAAGATGAAATATGTATTTTTAAAAAAATCATTACCTTGAAGCATTAGTTTAGTTTTACAAGAACACATGCAGTCAGAGACTGCATTAAAAATTCTTACACAGAAGATTAAAAAAAAAGGAAAGAACGGCCAGAGAGAAATCCTAAAGTTTCCAAGGTTTCCTATCCATGTTTGTGTTTTCCTCTCTTGATTTAGCAAAACATAGCTGTTACTAAAACAGCAGAGTTGATTTTTATTTCCACTGCATTTGCCTCACAACATATATCATTAAAGCAGTCTCTCATTAATCCAATTTAACATTTAAGAACTCTTCTTTTTGCAACAGATGTGATTTGAAATAAATTTTGACAGTGTACAATTCAGCCAGCAGCAAGAGCTCCACTAGAGCCAGTATTATAAACCAGTATTTTAAACAGACTTCCTTATAATTTTTCTTAATTTCAGGGACTTAATGACCAACCTTGCAGAAAGAGGGTATCATCTTGTAAGACTAACTTTCAGAATTCCCAGGCTACTGTTCTCAATTGCAGCAAAAGCACCAGTAAAGAGAGTAGGAGAGCACAGGATTGATGGCTCCCGTGACAGAATGCACCCATTTCTGATTTAAAAAAAAATTTCCAACAGGTCAAATGCTAAAAAATAATTTCCTCCAAAAATTCATAAATGTTAGTCTTGTCTGCGTTACCCTTAAACTTACATAGTTACTGTGGGAGATGCAGGGTACAGAAATTGTTAAGTCTTTTCTTGTCTGCACTAGAGCACCCATCCATCACTAGTCTGGAACACACAAAAAACCCAAGTTATATTTTTCACTTTCTATGGAAAAACACCAAACCACTAAAATTCCGAGCAATCACACTTGACACTACCATACTGGACAACTGCTCAAAATTTCAAGAATATACTATATCCCGTTTGGAAATTATTTTGCTGGCATCTGCTCCTTGAAAAGCCCCAAATTACTGGGAAAGAGATGAACTCCAGAAAGTTACTTCTAATTACCTACAATAAGGGGTAGGGTGTTTGTCTTAAACATTCACAGAATTATCCATTGGTGAAAAACAAACGTGAATAGTGAGATTTGCTAAATGTCTTCCAGCCCCAGAAAACAGGCAATGGATTTGACTAGTGCCACACCTCTGAAATCTATTATTAAAGCTTGGCTATCTAGAAATTAAGCACTGAAGGAAGCAAAGTCTCTCCAGATCATAAGAACTAAGTTTTAGTTAGCTTAGGTATCTAGAATCAAACTTCCACTTTTTAGAAATATACCAGTGTGGCACTTTGTAAAGTACATCTAAATCCTACTGCAATCAAACAATTATTTGAGACTTTTTGGTCAACCAGAAGATATGTTGATATCATCTCATTCTCATCTGACTTGCTATTTACCAGAAAGTAAATAGTAAACTGTCAAACACAAACTGCCAGGAGGTGACTCAAAGAGCAGGTCAGCTGTTAGCCTTGCAAAGCCTAATAGCCATCTGAACATCTGTACAGTGAAAGCACAGAAGTACCTCAGATACACTTCAATATACCTTCTTTTTTTCCAGTCTACTGCAGTGCAGCCTGCAAGCCCTTAATATTATTTCTTTTCCCCTGTCTCTCCCAGTTCCATCCCACCAATCTTCATATAATCTTTACCTGGTTGCACAGTATCATTGTTTTCATCTGCCATTCAAATACCTCAGAGAGAACACCTAGCTTTCTTTTGCAGAATCTTTCATGTGGATTATAGTATTTTCAGTGCATGTGAACACATGACAGTATTTTAAGTATGTATGAAACATCATAAGAAAACAGGTATTTACCTTCAGCCAGTATCAGTCTAGTTTGTCCTATCTACTCTTCAGTGTGGCAGGAAAAAAAATCCCTTAGAACAAATTGACTTACAATTCCTAGCAAACAAAAAGGAGGAGTTGAAGCCTGATCCATCAGACACCTCAAAGGATCTTCTACAGTTTCCTACGTGTAAAAGTTAGGTAGCAATCACAATACAACCTGCAAGAACTTCTATTATTCATTCTCTAGTACCCGACCAAACAGTTCAATGAACCATTGTGTCGGAAGCTTTAACTTGCAGTTATGGAAATAAAACCCTACTCCAGAAGTTTACAGAGCTATGGGATCAATGCATATAAAGTCTTCTCAAAGATATTTCTCTCTTAGCATGAAATGTAGGCCATAGAATAAAGGATTAAAGATAGAATTGATGAGAAGGTTGAAAGTGCCTTAACTGTTAACTAGTTAAGTGAGCTTCATCTATTTTCTTGCTGACTTCACAAATGGTCAGAGGACTAGCACCATGATTAGATATTAAGACGAAAGTTAAGTACTACATAGAATTAGCAGTTACCTTACCATGTAATTATACTAGAAGGTATAAAATGGAACTGAATGTCTGCCACTTAGCATAGAAAGATCTGTAAATGTTCTCAGAGGTTTGACATTATGTCTGTGTCTTTAACACTTCATACAGCAGAAATATGTAACTGCCAAATAATTAAGTGTGACAATTTTGATACTGATATTAAGTAAAAATTTTAAAACTAAACTTCATCAATTCCATTGTATCAGAATCACTGTATACATTCAAAATTGCCTAAAATAGTTAGGAGCTGCTAAGTGAAAGAGGGATCAAGAACCACCTACATATGTTTTTTATCAACGAAATCTGGTAGAGAAGCCTGCTTTACAACATATATGTTAGAACTATTAGATAGCTTCCCTTTGATCTTATTTCATCAAATTCTGTGCTAAGAACACTGTAAAACAGAGCCCATGATCAATTTACAGAATTGCAATACAAAGTTTTGTAGTGCAAGCTGTTGTAACTCCAAGATAACAATGCAACTGTTTATATTTACATTAAAAAAATCTGTTCAAAGAATAAGCAAACTAAGCACAAAACAAAGAAGCAGAATACAATACAGTGCATCCTGAAAGCAATACAAAGTATTTGAACCTTATCTTAAAATTATGTTTAAGAAAAATACAATTCAAAAATTAAACTCTGAAAACACCAAAAGTTAAACGCAACTTGTTTGCATACAGAAACCTCCTAACAATTTTTAAAAGACTTCTAAGTTTTTTGTTGGTTTGGGTTTTTTTATTTTTTTTATTTTTTTTATTCTTATTAAATAATTTATTCTACAAAGTCTGGAAATTTTTTCTGTTGTTCTAAAGCATGTACATCATTATGAACTTTTTCCCCCACCTTATTTCCCCAGCTCTGCCTTACACTTCTCTCTGAATTCAGCTTCCAGTCTTCCTTGCATTTATGTATGTCATTTCACCATCGCTTTACAGAAAAATTCCTCCAGTTATTTGACAATGACCAGTTCAAACATCTGCCCAACATTTTTACATAGTTCCTCATACCCATACTCTCTTGAGATCACTGCAGCATATTTTCTGTCCTAGCCTGTTTGCAAAACTAACTGCAGTAAATGCTCTTCTGTGGCTTCTGGTTTCAAACTGAGGGCTACTTGTCACAAACAGCTTTTAGCCATCACCTCTGAAAAACAAAACCAATTAAAAAAAATAATAAACAAACAAAAAACAAACAAAGCAGAACACAGAATAGAAACAGAAGAAGTTTTGCTCATCATCTTTAGCAGCACAGCAAATGACACACTGGTGTTTTATGCTGAATTACGTTTGCAATCCTATTCAGACCACACAATGCTGGATAGAAAGAAAACATATGCAGGGACTTGGGGAGCTCTGCTGCCAAATGCCAGTGGGCCTCTGTTACATATGTACGAGCAGGAATTGTTTGGTGCTTTTTTGGTCAGAGTTGGAAGTTTTTCATTAGGAGTTAGCTAGCTTTTTTAGTAAAAAAAACATTATGTCCTTATCAGATGTTTCTCCACAAAGGTTTAGAACCAGTGGTCCCCTTCCACCTTTTACCCAATGATCCCTCATTAAAAGTAAATTCATAAGGCCATCCAAATTAATAAAAATCCAATAGCAGAAATTCAGTTCCTGAGCTACTACCTTAATCAAAGTCTAAAGGTGAATAAGCTTTCTAGCATACTGGCAGCTCTCGGCTCACAAATACTCATGGCAGTGAAGTACTGAATGTTCACTAATGAAACACATTTGCCAGAAAACCTTAAATGATATTTGACAAGTCAAATAATAAATGATTTTTAATTAAGTATTCAACAGATTTAGCCAGCCAACAGCAAAACAAAAGGCACACAAAAGTAAGAAACTGCAGTTTACTTACTTAAGTTTAAGAGAAAAAGTTTTAAAAATATTATTCAGAATACTAGTTAAGCGATTCAAACTATTGCCTTAGAGAAATAGCTTGCCTATTAAATGAAAGCAGTATTTTCTGCTACAATCCATGAAACTCAACAAGCTCAAACCCTTGATCTCATATTGCTAACTACAAATTTAAAAACAAAACCGAGGAGGTACAGGATTTGGAAATGTTTTTCAAATTTCTTTGCAGTTTAAAATAAGTAATTCTACCACATTCTGCAAATGGACCAAAATTAGTTAAAAATTGTTAAGAAGCAAAGTTCTGCCAAAGACACTGGCTGCCTGTTTTCTGCAGCTAAGGAAGTTTTCAGAGCAGGAAGAGTTCTCAGTTTTCTTACTTCAATCATACCTTTTACCACAATTAAGACTTTACTTTCTCTGGTCTACATGGCATGCGAGCCGTAACAACAAAAACTACCAGTTTCAGGCACTGTAATGCTTCAGTCATTGTCAATACCTTTTCAGATGTTACAGACAGGAACTGAGAGTCCAGATGATATGTAAATTTGTAACTAAAAGTATTAAGGACAACTTTCACAAACACAAACAGAAACAGCCAGTGAAGAATACCATCAGAAAGAAACAGTTTACAAGCCTGCAAAATAAGTAGAGGAGTTGCAAAAGCTGTATTTACCCTCCCCAATCCACTCAAGAGTTTTTAGCACAAACCATCTCTAGTGATCCAGCTCTACTGCTCAAACAGAAGGACACTCCAAGTCAAGGCCTCATATGGAAAGAGCCACCAATAATTCACTGAGACTTCACTCCTGAGTGCCTGTCGGACACCACTAGGGACCACCCAAGACCTTCCATAAAAGCCCCTAAGGGACTTGATGCACATGTGCCAGGGTGATGTGAATATTATAGTGGGTTCTGGGAAATGTAATGACTGTGCATATTCTGTATGAATATAAGTCTCTGTGAATCTTGCATTTAGCGGACGTGTTGGGTGGAGAGAGCCCTCCACGTGCTGGACAAAAAAATGCTTGCTTCTTAAGCCTACATTGGTGTTAAGGAGTTCACTCACTATTTCAGTAACACAGAGGACAAATATTCCAGCTGTAAGCAATGCACTGACCACTTAGCTGAATTCTTCAGCCACTCAGCATGTCTCTCCCTCATGCTTTTTTTAATAGGATCACAGTATTGCAAAATCCTTCTCAAGCTTCTCTACAAATACAGTTGTTTCTAGAAGGCCTTCAGAAACACAAGTCTAAGAGATAGGCAAACGTTTTGCTTCAGCCGTAATGAATTTGCTTGTGATGTAATTNAGTGAAGAATACCATCAGAAAGAAACAGTTTACAAGCCTGCAAAATAAGTAGAGGAGTTGCAAAAGCTGTATTTACCCTCCCCAATCCACTCAAGAGTTTTTAGCACAAACCATCTCTAGTGATCCAGCTCTACTGCTCAAACAGAAGGACACTCCAAGTCAAGGCCTCATATGGAAAGAGCCACCAATAATTCACTGAGACTTCACTCCTGAGTGCCTGTCGGACACCACTAGGGACCACCCAAGACCTTCCATAAAAGCCCCTAAGGGACTTGATGCACATGTGCCAGGGTGATGTGAATATTATAGTGGGTTCTGGGAAATGTAATGACTGTGCATATTCTGTATGAATATAAGTCTCTGTGAATCTTGCATTTAGCGGACGTGTTGGGTGGAGAGAGCCCTCCACGTGCTGGACAAAAAAATGCTTGCTTCTTAAGCCTACATTGGTGTTAAGGAGTTCACTCACTATTTCAGTAACACAGAGGACAAATATTCCAGCTGTAAGCAATGCACTGACCACTTAGCTGAATTCTTAAGACACTCAGAATGTCTATCCCNTGAATTCTTCAGCCACTCAGCATGTCTCTCCCTCATGCTTTTTTTAATAGGATCACAGTATTGCAAAATCCTTCTCAAGCTTCTCTACAAATACAGTTGTTTCTAGAAGGCCTTCAGAAACACAAGTCTAAGAGATAGGCAAACGTTTTGCTTCAGCCGTAATGAATTTGCTTGTGATGTAATTACTTTTGGAACTGTAATTGTGTAAAGAGTGTCAGAGGAACTTCTGTAAGAATAAGAATGACTCAAGTGAGGTATTGTAACCTTAGCACAAGCTCTGTAGGTGGTTGGAAAGAATGTAAGTCCCTGAACACACAGCAAATGGGAAAAGGGGGTAAGGAATCAGGCGCTCAGGAAAGGATATAATTACTGTGAACACCAAGAGCAAAGTGTATCCCTTCTTTGAGGGGCACCCAAAGCAGCTGGGTCATATTTTTAATAAACATTTGTATCTTTTTTATAGCTTTGCTTCAAAGACTTTGTCCTCTCTCACACTCTATTTGCAAGCCAGCATTTCTCACGCAAGTATTGCTCACGGTGGCTAGTTCCACTAGCAATAAAGTGTTGTTTGTTTTGTTTTTTTTTCCCCAATGAGAAATTATTGGAATTCAGCCTTAGGCATATGAGTTGCAGCTCCTTACAAAATAGTCATAAATAAGGCTGGGTCTTGCTAGTCCTCGAAAGCAAAAGCTAAGTTTTCCTAGTTTAACTGTCAACGATGAAAGGTTCCCCGCACCACCTGTTTTAACATCCAGATTATGCAATGATGTATTTTAAAAATCTCCATTTACATTACATTTAATTTCTGTTCACCTGTAAAGCTTGGTGGAATCAAGTTTGTCTGCTGAGTCTTCCTACTAACGTAGTGTAATGCTTAAACAGGAAAAGGCAAGAGTCTATTCTAATGCTATCTTGTTTCTGTGAAAAGCACTACAAAATGATGTTTTTCTGTATTGGTAGAGTTGGAAATTGAGCTAATGCCTCCACTATAAGAATACGTTTTGACTGAAAAGAAACCTGTCTGCTTTCTCTTCCTTTGATTTCCCAGGATGCTGGCAAATAAATTACAACTTCATTGACAAATTGGTGAGTTTTATTTCTTCTATTACAAGCCTTAACACTTAATTCTACTAATATGGAGCTAGTCCGGTCAACTAATAAGAGTACAGTAATTCAGGCCCTCAGTGCAAGATGAATTTATCATAACTGTACAATTCTCTGCACATTGCTTAAGAAAAACATTATCCTAGCTTTTTTGGAGAGCTACTGGGTCTAGCTGAAATGGAGTTAATCTTTCCCACAGCAGCCTTTATAGTGTTGTGTTTTGTATTGGCAGCTAAAAAGGTACTGATAGCTGTTGATAGGTGTCTTCCAGACTAATCCCTACACATACCAAAGCAGGATGTGGAAGGACTTCAAAATATTTATTCTGTCCTTCTCATCAACAAGTGTTTTCCTTTGCTTCTCACAATTTTGGCCTTTGCTTTTGCTTTGCTTATGCATTTCATATCTTCATCTTGACCCACAAACTTTTTTACTTTTTTTTTCCATTTTGTTTTCTCCACTCCCTGCCCTGCTGAGGAGGAGGATAACAGAGCAGCTTGGCAGACACCAAGGCCAACCCACCACAGCAGAAGAGTGGAAGAAAAACAATTCTTCCCTCAACAGCAAAGGACATGACCTATGCAGTCCACAACATCAAAAGTTACAACAAGAAAAACCCTAGTCAAACAAAACCCTCCTAAACTAAACTGAGCCCTCAAGTTGTACTTCAGTTTTATCAGCATTTTCTTTTACTAGCTTTTTTATAAAAAGCTGTTACCAACTTAGAGAAAACCAAAGCAACAGTTTTCCTAAAAATGTCTACATTATTCATCTATAGCTTTTCCAGCTACTCCTTAATTAGTCTGTATTCTGAAGGCTTCAAGGACAGATAAGTGCTTTCCCCTCTCCCTGTAATATTTATAATAAAATAGCATCTTCAAGAGTTAGAATAAAAAAAAAAAATTCTCAAAACTATCATCTGTTTTAAACTGTTTCCTTGATAGCAGGTAACACAGATTATAGCCAAAGCATGTTTTCCAAGTCTTGTGGTTTTTATTTACTGTTCCACTAGAATTCCCACTTTATTTTTTATTCATGCTACCTAAAGTTCTTCTCTCAGATTCTGTAAGCATGCTTTCATTTCACCTTTCAAATCACTAATTGAACTTGAATGAAAACTAACCCAAGGACATGCTAAACATAGTTTTATCAGAACTCCCCAGGAGATCACATAGCATGTTATACCTGCAAGAGTTTTCTACAGTATAAGAAACTAATCTTCCTAACAAAAACTGCCTCTCAGTGCGCACTAGTTTATTTCTTATACCTACAGCTTCCGTAGGTAGGTTAAATTAAGCAACATTTTCATCTGAAGAAGGCCAGCTAATTGATAGAATCAATCTGCTGTGATACAACTCCCTCATATTTCACTGTATTTAAAAGCCCAACACTTCCATTCTAAGAGGCTATGCATTTTCTTTCTGTAAGTTCACAACACCTCTTGTAACCATTGTTACAGATCATTATGGAGAAAAAAGCCAGTTTTTTAAACAGCACAAGAAAATAACATGAGACAATGACAGATTTCCAGATAAACAATCACATATATACAAACACCTGAAAACTCACCACTTACTACAAAAGTGTACGTAAGTATACCTCAATACTTGCATCATAAACACAGACAAAAATATTAATCTAATTAACTTCAACAACAAGAACTCCTCTGGTTTGCCTTCACAAGCTTTTATTGCGGTGATTGACTGGAGACCTCTCAACTCTCTAACAGGGAGCAATGAAATTTGGCTTATTAGCTCCAATGAGCAGAACAATCCAAAACACGGGTCAAACTCTTTTATGCTTAGCTTTGTGTTGGGTATAACCAGCAAATCAATACAGTTCTCTGAACTGTAGGAACTTGCATAGCATGTGTGTACATAATATGCTGAGTGATCTTTGCAATAGCACTGGAAGTGCAGATACATAAAACTGACTGCTCCTCTCCCTCTACAATTAAATAAGCTAACCAGAGGCTGGATAGATTTGTGGAATTAAAAAAGATGGACAGAGGACGACAAAGAGGATGACTTCACTTTCATCAAAAAAATGCAGTTTTATCCTGCAATATCTACTTTTCATCCATTTGTTCTTCATGTAAAAGGCAGCAAAAAGTTCCACTAGTGGATGCTTAAGACCAGTACTAGGAACTAGTTAACACCTTCCCTTCTTTCTTCTTAGGTTTAATTACGTGCTGCTGTATATGTTCCCTAAGGTCTTCAGAGAAAGAAAAAAGGTCAGGAAAGGCCTATAATGCACTACTAAAAGGATCCTACAGCAGTGGTTATGGAATTAACATCCAAAGAGCACTAAACTTTAAAAGCTAAACTTCATGTCATACGGGCTGATTAGAAGTAAGGACAGTGATAACACCACATGTTCACTAAATCAGATAAACTATCAGTATACATCATGTGATCGTTACAATGAACAACAGGCATAGGATTTTGCCTGGAAAGGAAAAGACCTAGTCATCGACAGGTGCAGGCAAAAAACCAAAACCATTCACAAAACCAAATTGACAAAGTAATTAAAGAAAAAAGAAATACCTGAGATACAATGGGTTGAGAGTGGAAAAAGACATACATACACGTGCCATATTCAGAACGCAGTAAAGAGAAAAGAAACTTCTGTTCAATTACAGGTTTGAAGTTTAGTCTCACACTAAGCACTACTACCTTTATGAAACTCCCTCCAGGTTTCAGCAGATGCCTACTGCTTTAGAACATATAAATAAGCAAGCCAGAAAACAAAAGAAAGGTAAGTTCTTCAAAGATGTATTCCAGAAAGCATTGCAGGTTTAGTCTGGTTTTTAGGGCTTATCAACAGGCATTAAGC